>JAPYZL010113139.1:0-11123 GCA_030522825.1 Platygaster orseoliae
AGAACATGATCACATATTTTCAAGTTTCGAGAATATTCTAGAAAAGAAAAGAAACTTCGAATTTTTTTTCTACGAACTTTTCCTACAACCTGATAGAAGTACTCGAAATTGTTAAAATATAAGCATAAACTGTTATATTGGTAGAACTATTTGAAAATGTTCATTTATCAAAACTGCTACTATTTTATAGTAACTGTAGTATTGAAATATTTCGAAAATCTAATAAGCATTAAAAAAACTGCATAATCCATGAGTTATTATTTTTTTTAATTACTTTTTTATCATCATTATGAAAATGACAATGTTTGGATCGACTAACACCTTAATATTATATTATTCTCGATTTTTATATTTTTTAGGCTCATCAATTTTCAAAATCCAGAAATTTCAAACCTTACTTCGCATAATTAAATTTTTTCTGTATATAAATTTCGGAGTTTTATTATTTTTTTCACAGTCAATCGTGAATTTTTATATATTCTCTAACTCGTAATTAATAAGTTTACACTTCTATATATTTGACGTACATAACTGGACTTTCTTTTTCTTTCTTTCACTTTAAGTTCTGAATTCGTAGAAATTGAAATTCTCCATTCTTTACTTTGCGATTTAAAAATTTTTCATCATAAAATTCATGGTTTTTTAAGATTTCTTCTAACCAAGATTTCTTTTTTTGCAATGTTGACATTCCTCGCTCAACACTTCAAAAATTACTCGAAACTGAAATATTTTTCACTTAGGAGGTGAAATAATGCAGTAAATATCAAATATTAAGTAAAATTTCCAAGAAATCACCAGAACACTCACTTCTATTATAAATTCTTTCCAAAATAATAAAAAAAATCTATCAGAACAAATTCATATTCCACTTTTGTAAGAGACATGAATTCATGAAAACCTATACGTCAAATTCTTCATCGAAATTCCAACGAAATCCGATCGAAATTCCAAACGCTACCTCTACATCAAACAATCCAAATTCCACCAAATTCCTCTTATCTCTCACTTTACAAAAGCCGTTGCATGAAACATTGCAGTCGAGAAATCCATCAAATAATATTCATCAATAAGTTTTCGAGATCGCTCGAGAGAAAATCGCTGTCGCGCTTTTGCGGTTTCTATGGTGAAACGAATGTATTTTGGATACGCCGCAAAGATAAAACGCACCTGTAGCCATTCATTTATTGATCAAACCCCCAAATCATCAAATCCTGCTGGAATGATTGATGAGTGAAGGCAGAGAACTGTTTTTGCATAAAATCGGTTTTCCTTGAGACGTGGTTTGCAGGGTACACTAAGTGCAGTGTACAATCATCGCGAAACAATTCACCGCAGAGCTAGCCGGATGTGGGTCACTTGCGTCATTGATGTCCCGTGTTCCTTCCGGGTCATCAGATTCCCATTACAGTGGAACTTTCTTCTTCGTCATCGGCAATCCCCTTTACGCGTGGAAAGTCAAACGACTCCACGAATGGAATGTCCAGCGTAATTTTTATGTACTCTCGAGAAGGAATTTCACATGTATCCAAAAAGAAATTGTTAAATAAATCACGAAATTCCTGGAATGTTTCCATGCATTACGATTGTTGATGACTTACATTTTCTGGTTATAAGAGTTCAGTTATTTCGATTTCATTGAAATTTCAATCAACTATTTCCACAAGGATCCTAATAAATGAAAAAATAAAAAAAATGTTTAACTAGTCACTTTAAAAACTTCCTAAATGCAAATGAAATGAACAAACTCTCAGACAACTTTTATTGTGTTACTCGAATCAAGCAATTGCTCGGAATGCGTTCTAACGTTTCAGGAAAGTGAAAAATGCATCGAATGCTCGCTCTGTAAGTGAAAATAGGGGTTAAGACGTGAAACTCGAACGTAGACGTGAATTTTCCACGTTTCTTTCTTCGGGAATGGGAGAAAAGCGCGGAGGGATAGCGGCAAGTTTTTAATATTTCAAAATTCGTTTCTTGCCGTTTCTCGTAACTATTTCCTTCTCGCGACGAGTTATTTCGTTTTGTTCTGAAACCGTGTTTGGGATATTGAAGTGTTAAAAAAACCAGAGGTACGTTGAGCGTTGCAATTTTTATTTTCCAAAGTGCTTGAGCAATTACAGCGGAATTGAAATGCATTTCTGGAAACAAGAAATGTTTGCTTCTCACCCATGTTTCGTTGATAGGAAAAGAGTGTTTACCTTAGTTTATAGATGCAACTGTTTCTGAAGTTTGATTGTTTCTGATTTTGCTTAGTGTTTCAAGAAGAGATGGAAGACAATTTTGGGGAAAATCCGAGGTTTTTTGAGTAGATGAAAAGGTATATAGAAATCGATGTTAAAAATCCAACTGCGAAAATTTTATCTTATTTTAAGATGGAACGAAGTCAAGGCATGACTTAAAATTCAAATATTACCTTACATTTAGTCTACGTTCACAATTACTTTCAAGTGGGTAAGTCTTAAATTAAGAAGATTTATTATACGTTGAGATAACTTCTTGATTTAAGACTTGCTTGCTTAGAAATAAATTTGACTATGGACTAATTTTAAGTTGATATTCGAATTTCAAGTCATGCTTTAATTTTGTTGCATCTTGAAATAAGATTGATTTTTTAGAGTGTAGTTTTTGA
Organism: Platygaster orseoliae; assembly: GCA_030522825.1. Classification (NCBI taxonomy): domain Eukaryota; kingdom Metazoa; phylum Arthropoda; class Insecta; order Hymenoptera; family Platygastridae; genus Platygaster; species Platygaster orseoliae. The sequence continues at coordinate 2,627 of JAPYZL010113139.1, forward strand.
ACGGTAGGTCCTTCTATTTCGAGTTTCTCATTTGTATAATGTACTATTTATCGAATTCTTGCAGTAAAGATAGTTGATAATTTTTCTTTGTCTTGAAGAAAATTTCAAAAAGTGTGATTGTATTAAAAAAAGTAATATAGTAATTCAAAATAAGATATAATATTTTTATATTAAAAATAAGATAATTGTGTTTAAAAAGGATGAATGTATAAGAAAACTTTTGTTGTTAATTTAATATGTAGTCAGTGGTGATGTTACACGATTTTTTTAAAAGGATTGTAATTGAGGCTAGATTGACTAAGAATGAATTTTTTCAATTTTTTGAAAGTATACGAAATGACGTTTAATTTTTCGATCGATATTTGGACAGTTGGAAAATATCGGGAAAATTGAAGAAAATCTTGGTAAGTTGGAAAAATTGTTAGAATGAAATTTCGAAAGTTTTAAGTACTTCGTGTCATGCTTGAAATTATAAAATTCTCATAAATAAAGATGACATTGTGAATTGTGAATATTGTCAATGAATGAAAAAAATTGTAATTATTAGTAGAATTTTGAAGCTGTTAATAAATTTTGTGGATTGTAGAATATTTTGAAGATTCAGTGAAACTACAAAAACTGAGAAGTATTCGGTAAATGCCAATAAATTGAAAAATGTTATGTCATGATAAAATTATCAATAAAAAAAAAAAATGAAAGAATTAATATTTTCCTTGATATTTTGAAAAATTTTGGAAAAATAGATTAAAATACTACAAATTTTGGAGACAGTATATAGTTCTAAAACACTCAGGAAATTTGCAGAAATTCAGAAAACGTTGAAGAAATTTTCTTAAGTGTTAAAATTTCTAAACATTTGCGTAAAACTCTAGAAACTTTGAGATATTTTTAAATATTCAAAAATCAAAAAATGTTTCACGTCAATAATTGAAAAAATTGTAGAATAACAATTACAATAATAAAAACTTTTGGGATTGTCAATGATTCTTCAAAATCCAATAAATTACTATTTCAATAAACTCCTATACTCATGATTATTATTATTTTATTATATCAATAATAACTATGGCTACTAATTATTAACAAATAGCAAAATTATGTCAACATTAATGCTTTTTTTACATCAGTCAAACATTGCACATTCATTCTGCCAGAATCAATATATTTGTATTTTTTTTTTTTGAATACCGTTCTATTTTTACTCTTCATAATTTTCATGATTTTTCGATTATTTAGAGCCAAGACAATGAACAACACATTTTTTGTTTTTTACACTTTATTTTTTTTTATATATTTTTATTTATTCATTTTACATAAAAAAATATAAATCCGTTCAAAGGATACTATATAGGTTGTAAAATTTAATAAAAGATTATTATAGATTTCAATATTATTTAGAAAATTATTTTCTTTTAAATGTAGTTTCTTGATGAAGCACCAATAAATGCCGAAAGCTTGAAAACAAGAAACAAAAAATAAGTTTTTCATAGTTTTGTCCCCAAAGAATAAAACTGTCATTAAAACTATTTCAATGCATTTTTTACATCATTCTAACATTGCACATGCATTCTGCTTGAATTCATATATTTTTTTTTATTGGATAACGCTCCATTTTCATTCTTCATAATTTTCATGATTTTTTTATCTTTTAGAGCCAAAACAATGGAAAACTTTTTTTTTTCACTTTACATATTTTTCTAAATATATTTTTATGTATTCATTTTACATAAGAAAAATTTAAATGCGATATAAGGATGTAATATAGGTAGTAAAATTTATTATCAGACAATAATGGATTCCAATATTAATTAAAAAATTATTTTAATTCAATTGTAGTTCCTTAATGAGGACCCAATAAATGCCAAAAGCTTGAAAACAAGAAACAAAAAATGAATTTCTAATCAAAAAGGATTTGGATTATCATATTTTAAAACGACCAATTGGAGCCAAAAAATCTAATTGGGGACGAGTAATAATTATTAACACTTTATTATTTATGAAGCTTTAGGTCATATATTTGACCCTGTTCAGGAACTACAAAAAACAATCCTTTCTTCATTTCACAATCTTAAATTAATAATCAATCACGTACAATTACAATGTCCTGAAGAATTCCCGTTAGTTTTCCCGAATGCATTTTCCCGACAGACTTTTTCCTGAAAGCTTTTTTTCCGACTGCAGTTTCCCGAAATTGCTACTCCCGACAATGAAAATCATTAAATTTATTCATATTTTCAATTTCAATGAAATCACATATTATTTTTATTTCACATAAGTGTAAAATATTTATTTCAATTTGTTTATCATATATTTATGTTGTTTGCTAAATTTTCAAAATATTTTGTTATTCTATTTTCGTCCTTGTAGTGGTTGTAGGAGAGCACAATAGATCGAATTCTATTCTGTGTTTCCAGCCATTGTGCCCAGTAAGACTTTCTATCCCTGTCTCTCGAATGAAGGTACACGAATCCATCGACTAGAAGCTTCTTACCAACCATTTTTGGTTGATTGTTCATTATTATTAGACGAAAATTTCGAATTTCGATAAGTTCATAAATAAACTTCAATGGAAAAATTAAACAAGAATTTAAGGATTTTGACGTTTAACGAAGGATTTTAACGTTTGACGAACAACTGAAATGTTATTTCTAAGAAACAGATGAAAAATTTATTTGGAACCACATATGACGTCCGAAATAAATAAATTTTAATGGAATTTTAGTGAAGATAAATTTTAATGGAAAAATTGAACAAGAATTTAAGGATTTTGACGTTTAACGAAGGATTTTGACGTTTGGCGAACACATATGACGTCCGAAATAAATAAATTTTAATGGAATTAATTATTAATGGAAATAATAAATCTTAATGGAAATTTTAGTGAAAATAAATTTTAATGGAAAAATTAAACAAAAATTTAAGGATTTTGACGTTTAACGAAGGATTTTGACGTTTGACGAACAACTGCAATGTTATTTTTAAGTACGAAGGATTTTTTTTTATTTTTCGGGAAAAATTTTTTTTATTTGTCGGGAAAAAGAATTCGGGAAAAAAAGCTGTCGTGAAAAAAATTTTCGGAGAAATGAATTCGGGAAATATGGCGTCGGGAAACTGCAGTCGGAAAAAAAGTATTCGGGAAAAAGTTTGTCGGGAAAAAGTCTGTCGGGAAAACGCGCGGGTACCGTCCTGAAGATTTACAATAGGTTCTTAATTTGAATTTCCATAATTTCGTGAGTCAAAGTACCAAATCACGCAATCATTGTCACAGTAAATTACAATAAAACCTCACTAACAATTCAAAAATCAATTTTATTCAAAAAAATCAAACTCATATTAACGAATTTTAATACCATGTATACTTATATAAAGAACGAATCGATAAGAAATCTATACCACATGATTTTTAAATTTATCATAAACCAAATTTAAGAGCAAAAGAGTTCGAATTTTTCTCTAATAATGTCAAAAATCCAATGACGAGTTCTTGAACGAAATCTCCTAAGTATACTAGAACCAGATTATCCATATTAACAGCACCGATATCACGTTTGCGAAATTAATAACTTTGCGGCGCACATCCCAAAGTTTTCGCTCGAAGCCACGTTTATGTGTAACAAAGTGTTATGTGCGAGCCCGGGCAAGTAGTGCACGTAGCTTGGTGGTGTCTCACGGGGTTTCCCAGGTGATCCAGATTACCCACTAGATTTCTAAATGGTTCGGTCCGATGATTACAGGGGTGATTGCACTTTGTTTAAATGGCATGAAATGCAAATTTGTGTGGAATTTCATCGTCCCAAGTTCGTTAATTACAGGACGTGTTCGTTATTGAAACACTCATTTTATGGCTCCATCGTTTATCGCGTTATCCACGAATTTTCGGCCAAAGCAAAAATTAATATTTCACTCATGGACAAGGGATAATTGTTCGAAACTACGATGTCGTCGCGAGCTAAAATGCGAGGTAGGAAAATTCGTTTTCAGATGCGAGGTTTAATGGCGCATTCGACAAAGTAAACTGATTTGCAACTTTTTGATTTCCGGCGTAAAATTTGATGATGTTTTTACTGACACGTTTTTTATGCCTTCAATAGAACTTGATGGTCTTTTTTGATGAGCACTTTTTTATAGAGAGTCGTATTTTATTTTCCAGGCAGTTTGGAATTTTGAAGTTCATTCGTTGGTGAAAAGAAAGAAAACTTGTTCGACGTATCCAAGTGATTTGAGAAGAAATTGATTTACTTGTCGTAGAAGTTTGAACCGATTAATCTTCGAACTGAAGCTGCTTTCCTTGATTGAATTCGATTTGAGTTTAGAAGTTTGACAATCACTATTGGTTTCGACGAGTTATATTCTTTAATTTCTTTTCTCTGGCTTTGAGAATCGTGTTAAAAGAGTCGCTTTGTATTTACATTCTTGCAAATTGTGTTTGAACTTGAGAATATTCTCAATTTCAAAAAATGACTTCCATTCAAGTTCATTATATATTTCCATTCCAGACAGGAAAAAGTGCAAATGGAAAAAACTGGGAAAAATGCTTGAGACAGTGAAATCCTTTTTCATTACCGAAAATTCTGAAATTTAACAGCCCCTCATAACTACTCGTTATGTAACCCGCAAGAACGTTTAATTCTCTTCTAATTCCTGGCGCGAGCAGCATTTATCTCTGGACGAGCCTAATTCATTCTCCGTGGAGTGCGTACTTTCGTTTCATTTGCTTTTCGTAATATTCCCAAATGGTCAAATACACTTCATAGGGCGCCGCGGTATAATAATTTCGTTACCGTTACGACACGTGTTACGGAGTCTATATTTTCAAGTTGGACCCGAACGCGGAAAATCCCTCGATAGTTTGTCGGTTCGTTGTTACTTTCGGAATGTGAAAAAAAGGGAACGTACGGTCGGTATTGCGGCAAAAATGCAATGTGAATAACATCGAAATTCAACCAGGTGAAAACGCGCCTTTCGCGATGAGATATGTATACGCGTGGATCTGCATTTTTCGTGTTTCCCCGGTCGCGCTTATCTGCATAACGGGCGCGGGTATTTTTTCCCAAATCATTCCCCGGATTATCGGTCCGTTTCGCGAATATCACTCCAAGGGATCGACCGAGATCCCGAGTTCCGTTTTACGGCTGCGGCAAACGTAAATATTTGGGCGCTGTAAATAGCGGGAAGCGGTAATGCTTTCGGTTACGAGAACGCCGGGTCGTCCAATTTGAGAGAGCATTATTGCCCTGGAACGGCAACATTTTCGAGGGCATGTTTTACCTTGGCTGACATTTTTCAACTTGGAGATTATATGAAAGTAAGAGTTTCGAAAACAAAGCTACTGAAAGGGCAGAAAAATTTATTTTCAACTTTTTATTTATATCTATAAGTGTGAATGTCTGTAGGTTGTACCCTAATAACTTCAAAATTACTGCACAAAAGGTTCTGAAATTTTTCACAGTTTTTAACCATGTTCTTCTGAAGGTTATAGAAGTATCATACATACAAATCAGAAAAAGTCACAACATTACAAAAAATCACAAGATCACAAAAAATCATGGAACTTCACATAATCAAAAATCACAAAAAGTCACAAAATTACGATAAATCATAAAATCACAAAAACTTATTAAATTACAAAAAGTTCTAATCTTTCCTAATTTTTTTAGTTTTCTTTTAAATTATTTTTCAAATCTGTATATTGAAGATTCTAAAAATAATATTGTATCGTAAAACAAACAAATGAATTTTTTTCCCAGTGTAAATAAAATTTTGAAGTTTGATAAGATTTTATTTATTTAGTAACATACATAAAAAACACAATTTTCAAAAACAAAATTCTCAATTAATATTAAAGGAGTCATCGATGACATTAAATTTGTAAATTTAGACGAATAGTATTCAATAAAATATAAGTTTATATTGTAATGTCGGAAAATACAAAAAAACGAGTATATATACAAACAAGAAGGTATATTTCCATAATTTAATTTAATAAGATAATTTTACTGTTACATTATTACATGTAACTGAGTATTATAACGTCAAAAATTACATGATCACATGTAATCCTGTTACTATTGTAAGAAAATATAACTTTACTGTTATTTGGCTTTTAGTTATCATAACTAAAATAAAGTAATAACTACTGTTTCTAGCCTCATAAATGACTCACTAACTACATTAATAAACGCGGAAAATTTATTCTATTCTTTACACAACAAAACAAACCTAAAGAAATCCAATAAAGAAGGTAATAAACTTAGAACCCACAAGGCTTTTAGAATCGCAGTAAAACGGTCTGTATTAGAAAGTTCAAACGTTTGGTAACCTCCATAAACAACAGTAAAAGCAGCAAAGAAGTTTTCGTTTTTAAGTATCTGAGATTTTTTTTTTTTTTTTTTTTGAAAACTGAGCTTGAATTCATTTCGTAACGAAAGAATCTCGTTCAATTCGTTTTATCATTTGGTTCTAAGTAAGAAAAATTTATTTCTGAACTTCAATTTGTCGATTAAGATATTTATTTATCATCTGATTTTGAGGAATTATGCAGAAAAATTTTGGAATCTTTTAATGTGAGGTTTGAAAAGTATTCTAATATTGTATGCTGAATTATTTATTTTTATTAATCTGTAAAATATAAAAAGACATACGTAATAATTACTTTTCAAAATTTACAAGATTTATCAAAATCTTTTACAATTTTAGTTTATTATTATTTTCAAAGCAATTGATGATCTTCGTACGAGAAAAAGTTTTTGATTTTTCAAAATTTAAGGTGCATTCAACGGATTTTCATGTTTCATAGTACATGTTCATAATTTTCCGTAATCTACAAAATTTATCGATATTTTCTAAAATTCAGCAAACTTTTCGAATTTTGAAAAATTAATATACCAAACTTTAGATATCTCTCAGATTTTAAAAATATCGAGAATCTTCGTACGACAAAACATTTTTTGTTTTCTAGAAGTCTTCAAAATAATTTAAAGTTTTTGAAGTTTCAAGAAAAACTTTTAGAATTTTCTCAATTCACTTTATTCATCCAAATTTTCTGAATCCTATTTTCTGAGATGTTTTTTTCAAAAATCAAATTTGAGTGTTAATCGTTTGGCAAAAGAACTTTTTTTTCATTTGTTACATTTTTTTCTCTCGCTGCGCAAAACAATTTTTAAACTTGCGATTTCACGATCCAAACATTTTTTAATCACTTTACTAAGCTTACCATTGAATATTGCTTTTCGAAAATATTTCAATTTTGTAACAAAAATCTTTAATTATTCACTAACACAACATAGATATGTTAAATAAAATAGTACAAAGTTTTTGATGTTTCAAGAAAAACTTTCAGAATTTTCTCAATTCACGTTATTTATCAACGTTTCCTGAATCATACTTTCTGAGATGTTTTTTTCAAAAATCAAATTTGAGTTAATCGAATAAACTTTTTTCAATTTGTTCCATTTTTTTTCTCTGACTGCGCAAAATTCATTTCTAAACTTGCAATTTTTAGATCCAAAATTTGTTAATCACCTTACTAAGCTTACCATTTAATATTACGTTTCGAAAATATTTCAATTTTGTAACAGAAATCATTAATTTTTTAATAAGACAATATAGATATGTGTTAAATAAAGTAGTACAAAGTTTTTAGAGTTTCAAGAACAACTTTCAGAATTTTTTCAATTCACGTTATTTATCAAAATTTCTTGAATCCTAGCGTCTGATATGTTTTTTTTTATTTTTTAATCAAATTTGAGTATTAATCGTTTGGCAAAAAAAATTTTTTTCCATTTGTTCTATTATTTTTCTGACTGCGCAAAATCAATTTTTCTAAACTTGCGATTTCACGATCCAAACATTTGTTAACCACCTTATCCAGCTTATTATTCAATATTGCGTTTCCAAAATATTTCAATTTTGTAACAGGAATCATTAATTTTTCAATAAAATAACATAGAAATATTAAATAAATTAGTACAAAGTTTTTTAAGTTTCAAGAAAAACTTTCAAAATTTTCTCAATTCACGTTATTTATCAACATTAATTTCCTGAATTCCGTTTTCTGAAAAGTCTATTTTTTAATCAAATTTGAGTGTAAATCGTTTGGCAAAATAATTTTTTTCTATTTGTTCCATTATTTTTCTCTGACTGCGCGAAATTCATTTCTAAACTTGCAATTTTTATATCCAAACATTTGTTGATCACCTTACGAAGCTTACCATTCAATATTACGTTTCAAAAATATTTTAATTTTGTAACAGAAATCATTAATTTTTCAATAATACAACATAGAAATGTTAAATAAATTAGTACAAAGTTTTTGAACATTCAAGAAAAACTTTCAGAATTTTCTCGATTCATGTTATACTGTACCAAAATCCCCGTAACAAAATGAAATCTAATATTCATTTTTGAATTTCAAGTCGAAAAGTCCTTTGCCACTTTTTACAAAACTCAAAATCAAAAAAGTTATTCAAGTTTGAAATTTAAACAATAAACGCGCTCT
>JAPYZL010113175.1:0-15118 GCA_030522825.1 Platygaster orseoliae
ACCTATCGTATCCTCTGGGAGACTTCCTCGTATACTCCGTATACTGTTGTATACGATTTCGTATACTCGGTATACTGCCGTATACTGAAATCGTTTTCATCCGGGATATTTTATAATTAGTTTTTTTTTTTTCAAATGAATTCCCCATGAATCATTTTTGTAGCAAAAAGTGTCGATATTAGGGTTTGATAAAATGACTTTGTCGTCTATAGATTCAAAGTATGTAAAAAATCTACTCCAATGATGTATTTTATTATTAATTCATGCAATAGGAATCTTTTTAAAAAAACATGTAAAAAAGATTATAAACTGTGGAATATAAAAAAAGTTCTTTCAAAAATACGTTACATTTTTTTTCTTTTTTCATAAAAAGTATCCTCAGGCTATTCAATTCAAAACAATACAAAAAATCTATAATAAAATTATCGATTCTCACTTCTTTAATACTGAAGAAGTATGAAATGAAATTCCCAGTGACTTGAAAATCATACAAACCAAAAAAAAAAATTAGGTGAATAAAAAATGCGCAAATTAAAACGTTATTGATGTAACTTTTGAATCCCCGAAATTCAAAACAATACAAAAATTGCATTCTTGAAACAAAATCGTCAATAATTGAAATTTTTAAATTCTAAGGGAAATATATTTCTTCAATAAACACTCCTTAAAAATGTTTTCTACCTACACCTCTGTTTTATGCAGTTTTGACACATTGAAGATTTTTTAAATAGTACTTACAGTTCATTTTCTTCCCATTTAAACAACTTGCAACAGTTTTGACGGTTGTAACAATTTTATGGCAACTCGATTAATTTTAACAATTTTAACATTTTTTATATTTTTGACGATTGTCAAATATATGAGAAAACATATGCGATTCTCATTGTACAGCTTTTCCATCATAAAAAATACACTTAATGTGACAGATCACTAGAACCCGTAACTCTCCACTTTGTCATCGCGTACATATCAGAAAGAAAAAAATGTCTGTTGACGAAGAAGAGAAAAAGAATTTACCTTAAATAAGAAAAAAATTGAACTCAAATCATAATCGTTCTTTCGAAATAGAGAGGAAATAAGAGGATCATGCTGGGAATTGTCATCCACGTCGTTATTGAATTATTGTGGCTCCGGCGATAGATAATTACGGGCTTATGTTTACGATGGAATGAACAATAGAATATTCCGGGTATCTGGATGTCGAGGGTGCCGTTTGCGCACCCTTTGTATCATGTGATTTATACGCGGTTAAAATTAGTAATTACGTTCAATGCAATGAAATAAAAATGTCATAATCATAGGTGTATCAAAAAGTTGGGCAAATTATAAGAAAACTGAAATTTCTAGGAAAATTCAAATAATTCGTAATGTCACGAAACACGAGCAGTTTCTTTTATTTATTACACGAGCACATAATTTATTCAATAAAATAGTTTTAAGGCATATTATCAATAAGTAATGTGCTTAAAAAATAATAACAACGTCAAAAACATAAGAGTAACAAATAATTGGGCAAATTACAAAAAAACTATGAAATTTCTAGGAAATTCTTATGTAAGTTCAAATAACTCGTGATTTCATGAAACACGAGCAGTTGAATTTATTGATTACATGAGCACATTATTTATTCGATAAAATAAATTTGAAGCATATTATCAATAAATAATATGCTTAAAAAATCATAAATCGTCAAAAACATAAGAGTAACAAATACGTAGTTAGGCAAATTACAAAAAAAATAGGAAACTTCTATGAAAGTTCAAATAATTCGTAATTTCATGAAACGAGAGCATTTTATTTATTCATTACATGATCACATGATTTATTCAATAAAATAAATCTTCAGAATATTTTCAATAAATAATGTGCTTAAGAATTATAAAGGTTACTGAATATCAACGAAAAAGAAGTAAATCTCCTATCTGCAGCTTATAAATTTATAATTATAATTTTTATTAAAATTATTATAAATTATTTGTGTATTCATCGAAGTTTCATTGTTTTCTATGACAGCGACTTTGCTAGGGATTTTTAAATTATATTTACTAATTATTATGACGTAAATTCGTCTGAATATGATTGCAAATAACGTGACTTAATTACGATATTAAAATTTTGGATAGTATTTAGCTGATTTAGTTTGTGCAAAAACAGAAAATGATGATAGTTAATTTGAATAATTAGGAATAATATTATTTGTTTGTTTAAGGTGATAAAGCAGCAGTTCGTCATTTATCTCTGGAAGCTTTATTACCAAAAACTAACGGTTACATGACCTATGAGGGAAGCACAACGCATCCAGGGTGTTGGGAAACAACCGTTTGGCTGATTTTGAATAAACCTATTTATATGTCGGCTCAAGAGGTACATAAATCAAGTTTTGAAAATTAATTTTTTGAAAATTTTGGGTATCCTTTGAAAGTCTAATAAAAATTTCTAAACGTCGAAAATCAAGATAAACGAAAACATGTAAATTGTAAGTATTTTTAATGTTTATAGGATTCGGGGAAAAAATGGTTATTGATGTAAATGTTGGAAATTTTTGTTATTAAATTGGTTAAAACTACAAATACATTAAATTTTTATTTCGAGTTGTAAATAATAATTGAATAACAGAGAAATCATTACGTTTTGAGATATTGGAAATTTCTCGACTTTGTAGAGTACTTTTACACTCTTTGAAATTTTCAATGTTTTTCAATTTTTCCTTGATTTTCACCTTTTTTAATTATATTCAAAACTATCCAAAATATCTACAATATTTGCAGAATCATGCGATTTTCGATTTCATGGAAATTAAATTCGTGTTACGTCAATTTTCAGTATGACGGGATTTTCAAAATATTTCAATTCTATACAGTGATTTTGAACACTCTATATTTCAAATATTTTTTTATTTTTCGAGATTTACATTTTATTTTCGATCTAATATTTAATTCTCTAAAAAATTATAAATATCGTAGTTATCAAAATTAGATGGAATTTCAAGAATGTTTTACACCTTGAAAAAATAACTGACATTTTCTGAATTTCGACTAAATTCTCGAATGTTTTAGAAATTTTGACAACCTTCAAAATTTTCAAAGTTATTTAATTTGTCGAAATTTTAAACAGTTCAAAATTTGATCAAAACTTTAAACATCAGCGACGATCTTGATTTATTATCAAAAAATTTTTAGAAACTTACACAGTTTCTGTAATTATATGGAATTTCGAAAAATGACTCACCTTGTACAAAATTCCTGAACATAAAAGGCTGAATGGAAAAGTGGTTCTAGTAGAGACAGAAAACATTGAGTTTCACATCTATCTATCTTTCTTTTTGTCCACTTTTCCATTCAGCCCGTCATTGATGCAATAATATTTTTAAATATTTTATAAACATTACAAGTTTTTAAATCATTGCAAGACTTTTTGCTCAAATAAAAAATTTTATTTAACACATTATGATCATTGAAACTAAAAATAGCTCATAAATTTACAGAACCTCAGCAGTTCTACTATTTTTCATTTTTGAAAAAATTTCTTTGTCACAAAAAAATGTTGCAAAGTATAAAAAGACTAAATTTATGAGAATAAAAAAGCACAAATGTTCCAAACATTAAAAAATTACGGAAAAATATAACGAAAATTCAAAAATAAAGAAAGAAAAATCACATTAAATCTCATTTTAAAAGACTCGTAACGTAATTCAACTGGAAAACGACTTTTGTTTTTCAGCTATACGCTCTCAGAAGACTGATGCAAGGTCCAGACAAAACACCAAAAGCTCCTCTTGGAAATAACTCGAGACCATTGCAGGGATTACATCATAGAACGATAAGAACCAATATCGATTTCCGCAAGGTAATGAAATATTCTTAAAAAAGTTATTTATATCATAAATAATTACATGAAAAGTATACCTCAACCCTTCATCGAGTATTAAGACCATTTGCATGTGACTAATTATGATTTTAATCAGTGACAAATATGAACTGACTCGATTAACTAATAAACGGGCTAAATTTGAAAACTTTTAATTCACTTCTTATTTCCGCAGTTGTAAAGTACATTTATCAGTGAAATATTGAATAATTTTTTTACTCCAATAATTACAATAGGGATAATATGTTTTTAAGATCAATTATCGAAAATCTTCATCAAATGTAGTGACAATGAATGTATGAATTTGATATTCGGTATTTTACGTTTCACGATAAATAATCGTTCGTACGTTTAAAGTTGATGTTTGTTTACTGTAACTTTTCCGCTCATTGAATCCCAGAGAATCGAGGACGTAATTAATTGAGCGAGTAATTGAATATTGGTGTAGCCTTTTTTTTCTCAAGTAAGTTATGTATTTTTCGTACTCGATAGCTGAAACTGCACACGGTTATATAGACATAATTCATTTAAAATGATGATTTCGTGATGTTTTTAAAAGAAAAAAAGAAAATCCAGGATATTTCAAAAGTACTAATTTCAGAAGATTTTCAAATAGCTTTGAATAAAATTTAAGAAAAAAAATGTGTTCTTATATAATTTTTGCAAAAGTTGGTATTAAAATGTACTAATCATTGTAATTTTTATGTAAAAAACTCTAAGATGTTCGATTTTTTGACGTTTATTCTTAAATTTAAGTGAAATTGTGTAACTTATAGTTTGGTATTATTGTAAAAATAAACAATAATGATGTTTTTGCAGAAACATCAGGACGCAAAATGTCCTACAATGGCACAAGATCCACGTTACAAAGGTATCAACTTCATGCTCTAATTGAAACCAAAATCACTGAAAACTCCTTTATATCCCTGTATCAAAATTTTTCCATATTTTTTATATTTTCTTAAAAATAACAGTCGAATGCAGTAAAATTTTTAAATTGCAGCTTAATTTGACAGCAAATTCGCAAATTAATAAATTGAATTGTATTTTTTCGTACATAAAAATCCTTTTTTTTGTTACTTTGAATCAAAGAAATCACAAGATTTGAAAACGTTTTTATTCTTATAATAGTCGTTTACGTGACGATATAATTTTATTTTTGACAGTACTTTATCAGCTTGCAAATTTAATGATGGGATAAAATAACAGTAAATGTTTGATATTGACAGATCGGGACATACGCAATCTGAATATTAATTAGTTTGTTCACACAAACTAATTTTCTTGAATAAACACATTTCAATATTCTGATTTTCAAAGGCCTGGTATTTTCACATCAAACATTATTAACTTTGAAATATACAAGCTCTTAAAATTTATTGATCGAAAAACAAGAATCTAATCGAAAATGTTTACAAATGTATTTTGAATTTTTGAAATTCCATTTATAAGTAAGTGAAATGTACAAAACACGTTGTAATTTCTGGTAAAAAAAAAATCTTATTTATTCAAAAAAGTACCGAAACATGAAATAATAAAAAAAAGTTTTTGATTCTTTCGAAATTACAAAGCTTGAAAATTCTGGAATCTGTAAAAAAAGTCCTAGTTTCTAAATTGATATAAAAGTCATTTTCGTAATTAAATAATTGTTTTTTTTACAGTATTTTTGTTGTTTGTAAAAATATGCTAAGAAAAAATTAATTAATGTTGGATGTTGAATTATGGAGACACAAGCAATTTGAATATTTATTAAATATTTTACACAAACTAATTTTCTTGAATTGACACATTTCAATATGCTGATTTTCAAAGGCCTGGTATTTTCACATTAAACATTGTGAACTTTAAAATCTACAAACTCTCAAAATTTGAATTGTTGATCGAAAAACAAGAATCCAATCGAAAATGTTTGCAAATGTATTTTGAATTTTCGAAATTTTATTTATAAGTACGTGAAATGTACAGAAAACGATTTAATTTCTGGCAAAAATGATTCTTATTTGTTTGAAAAGTACTAAAACGTAAAATAATTCAAAAAGTTTCAGGTTATTTCGAAATTACAAAGCTTGAAAATTCTGGAATCTGTATAAAAGTCTTAATAATTTCTGAATTGATATAAAAGTCATTTATAATTTTATTTTCGATAGTACTTTAATAGTTGCAAAAATATGGTACAAAAAAATTATTTAATGTTTGATATCGAAAGATTGAAACATAAGCAAATTGAATATTAATTGATATATGTACACAAATTAATATTTTGGAAAAAAACACACTTCAATATTTTGAATTTATGACTATCAAAGACCTGGTATTTTTACATCAAACATTGTGGACAAAATACAAACTATTAAGAGACCAAAAACATAGAGTTGCCACTCTACCTGTCTCTTTTGCTCTTAACCGCTCAAATCCACTAACTCAAAATTTTATTTACTGATCAAAAAAAAAAGAATCCAATCAAACATTTTCAAAGGCGTATTTTGGATTTTTAGAATTTCAGTTATAAATACGTCAAATTTACAGCAGCACATTTCAATTAACAGTAAAAACGATTTTTATTTGTTAAAAAAGTACTTGAAACTTATGTAATAAAAAAATTCTAAAATTATTTGAAAGTTTTACAACTTGAAAATTCCAGAATCTGTATAAAATTCATAATTAAAAAATTTTTTGGATCTGAATTTCAAGGAACTAATATTTTCGTCATTCACGATTAGAAAAAGTCTGTTTTCTTCAACTTTCTTTTTTAATGAGGATATAACTTTTTACTAGACTCATGAAATTTTTTTCCATTAGCTATCAGCTTACCAGATAAAACCTTATAAAACGGATCAAACCCCAATTAGAGCACATCCAAACATTGCACTGAAAATTCTCACAAACCTTGTTCACGTTTCGTCTGAAAATCGCCGCGTGAAACAAATGAAATTCGTAGATAAAAAGTTTTTGCGTTGGAAAAATTACTAAGACCAATAGCAGTTAAAATACAGTGGTGGCCCACTTTACCCCACTCTCCTCTAAACGTCCCTGACATGCCCCAACCATTGAATTCCGAAATTCGGAAGCAAGACTTGAATTCCTGGACAATAAACGAGTTTTCAGTGTAGGAAACTTGAGTGTCCAGAGATAACGAATTCAAAAAGACGACCTCTTTTTTGCAGCCAATACGTGGCGCGAGGACGGCACCCTTGCCCACAACGTCATCTGAATCGTGTCTCGAAAGATTTCCGAAAAAGCTCGCTACTATTCAAGACTTTTCCCTCGAAAGCCGCGACGACTGATTCGGTTAGGCAAAATCGTTATATTTTTTTATCGCAGAGCCGCTCTCTACCGAAACTGTCGCGCGGCTTTTTCGCAGTATTGGCATTTGGGCAACGGGGACAGTGTCATTACTCGACGACGCGGTGACATTCAAAGAAACGACTGAACTCGCGATCCGCAAAATGCAAATTAATGTCGCGAAGGTTCCAGACCAGGCTCGGAAATAAATCTCTCACGTGCATTGTCTGAAGAGTTGCAGACGGTGCCAAGGTTGGTCGTGGTTTATGATTTTCGAATGGGCTCGTACATGCTAAACGCAAAAATTGGGATTATCTTCGAATTGAATTTGCAAATTCGAGAACTTTTAAGGTATTACCTCCATAAATCGAACTTTGAACAGGATATTTTGGGAAAAAATCACATGAAAATTTCAAAGTGTCTTTAGCACTGCAAAATTGCAACTCGTATCACTATACCATTTTTTTGTAATAAATTACAAAACTTTACTTTTTTATTACTAAACTTTTACTAATTACTAAGATTTTTTATTTAAAACTTTTTATGAATTACTAAACTAGTAATAAATTACTAAACTTTACTTTTTTGAACTTTTTTTACTAAAAACTACTAAGCTCTTACTTTACTAAACTTTAGTCATAAATTATTAAACTTTACTTTATTTTAAACATTACATTGAGTCTTATGGGTAAAAGCAGTTTTTTGAGTTTTTAAAAAAACCGTGAGCAGGATTTGTCTGCAAATTTGAGTCTACAGTTCTCCCTCTAATAAACAGTAATAAAGAGAGAGAGAGAGAGCACATGCAATGTTGCCACGCAAAAAATCTACATGATACCCTGAAATTGGCCAGAACAATATTTTCTTACACCTAACTTCACTCATGGAGGTAATACCTTAATTCTTCCTGGTTTTGATAACTTTGGAGTGAAGAATTCGTGATTGCCTATTTTCAAAAAATATAAGGCGACGAAGCGTTACATAGAACTACGTCGAGCAATAACGTGTTTCACGTTGAATGATCGTCATTCATATTAAATAATGGTAATGACAGCAGAAACTTTCGTTGCATCTATTATTTTGGCTGCATCCACCTTCATTGCATCCACTATCGTTGGATATATTTTGGTTGTATCCACTTAAGTTGCATCTACTTTTGTGCATCAACTTAAGTTGCATCTACTTCAGTTGCATCCACTTAATTTGCATTAACTTAAGTTGCATCTACTTTTGTGCATCCACTTAAGTTGCATCTACTTTTGTGCATTCCCCTAAGTTGCATCTACTTTTGTGCATCCACTTTAGTTGCATCCAATTACGTTGCATCTACTTTTTTGCATCCACTTAGGTTGCATCCACTTTAGTTGCATCCAATTAAGTCACATCCACTTTAGTTGCTTCCAATTGATTTGCATCTACTTTTGTGCATTTTTTTCTGTTGCATTCACTTTCAGTTGCATCCACTTAAATCGCATTCACATACGTTGCATCCACTTAAATTGCATTCACATACGTTGCATCCACCTAAATTGCATTCACATACGTTGCATCCATTTAAGTTGCATTCACTTTCGTTGCATCCATTTAAGTTGCATTCACTTTCGTTGCATCAAAGTTCGTTCCAAATTAACTTCTGGAAAAGACGTAGTTCTACATTTAAACTTCTAAAATGACGCCGCCTCTAATTTTTTCAACAATGGATGAAAAAACCAATAAATAAAAACACACATGAGCCTGGTTCACAAACACGAAAAAAGAACGTACGCTTGCAGAAACAAAAACTTGTCGATGTGCGCATGTAGAAATGAAAACTAGTTCAATGGCTGTACGATTTCGGGTTTATTATTTGTATTATCTTTTTTTTTTTTTTTTTTTTTTTTTATGAATGTTCCGTGTTCGAAATTATTCTCTACAGGCGTGAGTTTGGAAAGTGCAGGATTTCTACGAAAAATCGAGTAATTCAAAAAGTAAAAATTTTTGCTGGTTGTGTTTTTGTTGCTTGGAGCATTTCAGCCATTTGGGACTCGAGTATTTTTATCCGAGTACAATAAATGCCCACGGAAACATGTGACGTGCTCGAATCATGTAAAACGTGAGCGTACAAATGAAATAGGATGAGGGTTAAAGAAAACTACTCCGTCAATTATTTTGATGGTCGACGAGTGCACGGTCTGCTACGCGACGTGAATTTCATGTTTCAGGTCATTTTGGAGATGTTTTTGGATTTATTAAAGTTGTGGTGATATTCAAATTAACGAAATAAGAATAAATATGGAAACAAAAAAAGATTGAATACTATGATTGGAATGAAAACTCGAAAAAGAAGAAGTTTTTTGATTGTGAATGTGATAAGATGTTAAACCAAAATTCAATGAGTTTTCGGGAAATTGGAAATTTTTGAATTCAGACGTGGATTTCACAATATGAAATTTTCAGTAAATAAGATATACGAAAGTATAAAAATATATTTATTTCATTGTTGCACGATTTAATTCAAATATTTTTACTTTTAAAAATTTGATAAACATATTTTGAATTTTAGTTTGGACAATATACAGTGAATAAATAGTGACACGAATGAAAAAATTTCGGAGTAAAAAAATTGCGTATAATTTGAGAGTCTAAAGTAAAAAAAAACATTCAATGGAGAAACTGATTATGATTCACTACTGTAATTTATTGAATTTCAAAGTTTCTGAAATTAAAAATGTTGACCTTGGGTTTTCCTGTACGACATTTTCAGTAAATGAGTTCTAAAAGTGAAAGAAACTATAATTTAAATACCAAATTATGAACTTCTAGTTTCATAATTTTAAATTTTTATTCGAACAATAAACAATTAATAAATAAACATGAGAATGATGAGACACTGAAAATTTTTAAAATTTACATTAAATCGACAATCCAAACTCAAAAAAAAAAAAAAAACTATTGATACAGAAGTTGATCAATATTCAAAGCTCTAATTTTATTGAATCAATTCTTAAGAATTTGGAAACTGAAGGATTTGGATCTGAATTTCCTACTATTAAATATACAGAAGTTGACTTCCGAAAATTAAGAAAAATATAAGAAAATTTTTAAAGTTTGAAATTTTTATATAAAATATATTTCAAAGGCTAGTTCGAACAATACGCAATCAATAAATAATAAAATGAATGATAAAATGCTGAAAGTAAAAATCCAAACTCTAAATTGAAAAAAAATTTAGATACAGAAGGTGAAAAAAATTCAAAATTATAATTAAATGGATTTTCACGATAAATATTAAGTAGTTTAAGCAGGTACAAAGTCCAGTTTCCATTCCATGAAATTTCGATATAAAATATTTTTCAAGTATAAATTTCAATAATATTCTTAATTATTTATCAAGTACTTTATTTCCATGTTAATCGAAAAAAGTGTTTTCAAAGAACAAATTTTTGGATGAAAAACCTAGATTTGTAAGTATTAAAAACGAAAATCCGGGATAATGGTATAGTATACTTACAATGATAAAATATAATTAATTTGAACATTCTTTCCATTGATTATTATTACTATTGAACTTATATATTTATATATATTTTAAATAAATATTCAATACGAAAAATGAAATATTTTAATCGAATTTTTAACAAATATTCAAATATTGGTTAACAAATATAAATATTGGAATATTTTATGTGAAATGTTTATAATCATATTTTTTGAATAAATATTTTAAAATTCATATTCAAGCTTAAATCTGTTTTTAATTTATATTTCAATTTAGTCCAGAAATTTAGAAATCCTTAATCAAAAAATAGTAGAACCTACATTTTCCACTTTTCAATTAGTAACAAATTATAACTTAATTTTTATATTTTTATACAGAAAGAATCGCATCTCGGCAAGTACATTAAAAAAATCTTCAGATTTGCCTTGACATTATTCTAACGTTTTCTGGGAAGCAACGAACAAAATTGTGGTGAAACATAATCTTTAGCCTCTAACCTTGCAAACTTTCACGCAAAACACATTCACACTCACAATCAGACTCTCACATTGTAAATGGATGTGAGACGCATAATTTCAGAACAATTCTGCTGGTTCTACTTTTCTGCTCCGTGAAATTGAAGCTGCAACTTTTCGTAACTTTTTTATTAATTACACGAAACGTTGAAATGGAAAGTCAAAATTGCCTTCAATTTTTGCGAATTAAAAACGTGAAGTTACGATATAAAAAAAATTATTAGCTATGGATCAAATACTAATCTTATTTTCCCATGAACTTTTTTTATTGAAAATTTCGTAGTGTAACGAAGTAATATTTTTTGAGTAAAAATTGAAAAAAAGCATGTTTTTCGTAGTATTTAAATTTCTTCAGATTCCAAAGTTTTTTAGTTCGGAAATGAATTTCTCCGAAATTTTCAAAATATCATGATAACGTCCAGAAACACCCAAAAACATGAAAAAAAATTTCATAAATTATTTTAACTAATATTTTTGTTCAGTTCCTAACAATTTCCAAAAACCTCCAAGATTTGTATTTCTGAACAAAAATTTATTAACGAAATCTCTAGACTTTTCCAAATTCCAGAAAACGTGCTTTATAACTAAAAAAATATCTCCAAAATGTCTCGGAATAAAATAAAATCACAGAAAGATTAAAATTTCAACAATGTCGAAAAAATCATAGACTGATTCAAAATTTCTATGCAAGAGACCCATCAAATTTTGACAATCCGAAAAAATGTAATAAAAGAAAAAAACGACCTGTCAATTTTGGGGAATTTATACTGTCTCGGAAAAGTGATATTAATTTCGAAATTCCGTTGATTTAGTGGGAAAACTTTCGTGAAGATGTTACGGGAAACATTCTCGACGACGAGTAGTACAGGTCAATGAAAAGTACGGCGGGTGAGGTAGCATAATATCATAGCTGACGAATGATTAACGTTGTGCTTTTGTATATACCTAAACTTAGACGATGTATATTTAGACAAGTGTATCGAGGCAAAATAACGTGTACAATACCAGGTGATTATGGGAGAATCATGAAGATTGTGGATTACGATAATAAACATGGAGTTATATTCTACGTAGTTGTTTTTCTCAAATTTCTTAGCAGGTACTGAGATGGACTTGATTCTCGCCATTTTTTATGGGATTTGGTGAGTCTGTCTATTGATGTTTATTTAACCGATTTATCAAACCGAAATATCTTGAAAAATCAGAAATACTTCTAATTTTCAAGGATTAATATATATCATTCGTTCATTTTTTTTTTTTTTTTTTTTTTTATTCATTTAATCAAGAATGCTCAATTTCATATATGTAGAAAATAGTGTCAAAGTAGAGAAAAATGATGATAATAATAAATAATTATGAGGGAACAATAAACACATAACAGATGATGAATAATCTTCTCGTTGATGATTTTCCCAAATTTTTATAAACTGCTGAAAAATTGATTGAGGTATAGTTTTTCTAAAAAAAGTATTCTAAGAAAACTTTTTCTAAAATTCTGTTTTTCTAATAGAGAGGCTTTTTTCTAAAATATTTTTTTCTATTTCAGTTGTTTTTCTGAAGCTTGGGTTTTCTAATCGATGTTTTCTTCTACAATCTAGAATACTTTTTTCTATAAATCATTCACTTTTCTAATATTTGTCTATCGTATTATGTAAAAATGTAAATCAAATTTGGAAAACAATATCAATGTAATTTGTATTTTTCATATTTGCATTAGGTATTTGAAATTTATTGAACTTTCATATTTGTATTATATGTTTTATAATTTTTTATATTGTTTAAAATAATTTTCATATCTATAATACATATTTTATGTTATTGTATATTACCTACATTTTTTATTTTATTATATATCGCATTATTTATATTCATGTTTCATATTCTAAAATTTTTATTGTATATTTTTTCATTTTACTTTTCTATTTTATGTTCATTTTATAAAAAGTGAGATACTACTAGAAAAAAGTTTTTATAAAATGGTGAAAATCGGAAACATTTATTTCAGGAATGGTGAGATAATAGAAAATAAAATTTTTAGAAAATGGTTTGAATTGGAAAAAATTATTCCAGAAAAAGTAAGATATTAAAAAAAAAAGTTTTTTTAAAATTTTGCAAGTAGAAAATATATTTCAGGAAAAGTGACTTATTACCGAAAAATCAAGAGTCGTGACAAAATTCAAACAATATTAACGGAATTTGTATATTTTATATTAATACGAGGCATTTGAAATTGATTATACATAGTATACTATGTATAATCAATTTTATAATCAATAATTAAATAATAAATAAATAATAATCAAATAATAATAAATAAATAATAATAAATAAATAATCAAAAATAAATTTTATAATCAATATTTGTTTTATATTTATAATAAATTTATATGAAATTTAGATTTATTTTTGAATAAAGAATGTTTGATCTCACAGATGTAGAAAATAATGTAAAAATAAGGAAATATGATAATAATAATAAATAAATAAAAGAGAATTATAAATAAATAAACGATAATGAATAGTCTTTCCACTGATGATTTTCCCAAATTTCTATAAACTACTGAAAAATCGATTGGGTATAGTTTTTCTGAAAAAAAGTATTCTTAGAAAACTTTTTTTGAAATAATGTTTTTCTGATATAAATATTTTTCTGAAATATTTTTTTCAATTTCATTTGTTTTTCTAAAGCTTAGATTTTCTAGTCGATGTATTTTTCTAGAATATTTTTTTCTATATCATTCACTTTTCTAAAATTTGTGTATCGTATTTTAAAAAAAAGTAGTTAAAATTTTTGCAACAATATTAATGTAATTTGTGTATTTTATATTTATATTAGGTATTTCAAATTTAATGGAATATATGTTTATTATATTTATAATAAATTCATATTATATTTCAATAATTTTTATATTTATATTACATATTTTATCTTATAATGTTTCACATTTTTTATATTTATATTTTATATTTTCATATTTTACTTTTACATTTTATTTTCGTTTTAGAAATTGCTAGATACTAGCACAGATACTAGTGAGAAAAAAGTTTTTATAAATTGGTTTAAATCAGAAAAAATTATTTCAGAAACGGTGAGTT
The DNA here is from genome assembly GCA_030522825.1 of Platygaster orseoliae. Classification (NCBI taxonomy): domain Eukaryota; kingdom Metazoa; phylum Arthropoda; class Insecta; order Hymenoptera; family Platygastridae; genus Platygaster; species Platygaster orseoliae. Next base: position 14,236 of record JAPYZL010113175.1, read on the forward strand.
ATTAAAAAAAAAAAGAATTTCTAGAAAATTGTTTGAATTACAAAAAATTATTTCAGAAAAAATAAGATATTAGGTAAAAAAATTTTTTTTCTTAATTTTTCCAGTAGAAATTATATTTTAGAAAAAGTGACCTATTAACGAAAAATCAAAAGAGTCGTGATAAACTTTAAACAGTATTCACGTAATTTGTACATTTTATATTTATATAGATATCTAAAATTTGTTATAGTATAATATTTGTATTATATTTATAATGAGTTTATAAAAAATTTAGATTCATTTTTAAATCGACAATGTTCAATTTCATAGCTGTAGAAAAACATTTCAAAGTAGGAAAAATTATAATTATAATGAATAATTATAAAAGAATGACAAATTCATAACAGATAATGGATAATCTTTTTCACGGTGATTTTCCCGAATTTCTATAAACTGCTGAAAAATCGATTAGAGTACAGTTTTTCTAAAAAAAGGATTCAAAGAAAACTTTTTCTGAAATTCTGTTTTTCTAATACAGGTATTTTTTAAATATTTTTTCCTATTTCATTTGTTTTTCTAAAGCTTGGAATTTTTAATCAATGTATTTTTCTAGAATATTTTTTTCTATAACAATCACTTTCCTAAAATGTGTGTATCGTATTTTGTGAAAATGTGGTTAAAATTTTTGAAACAACATTAATGTCTTTTGTATATTTTATATTTGTATAAGGTATTTAAGGGGGGGAGGTAAGGGATAACTTGAAACAAAAAACACTTTTTTCGCTGATTTTTTACGGAGATACAGCTTAAGGGGAGGTTCTCATTCAAAATTTTCGAAAATTCGATTTTTTTTTCTTTACATTTTTTGAAAGGTATTAGTGTCTACTATATTGCGGTAAACCGA
>JAPYZL010113230.1:0-11727 GCA_030522825.1 Platygaster orseoliae
AAACTCTATATTTTTGACGTTTCGATGTATGTTTTCCGAATCATCACGATTGTAAAATTCCATGTTTTAAACTATGGCTGAACAGTATTTGAAAAATTTTTCTTAAAACATCTGACTTTCACAACGAGAAGAACAAATTTCGAATGTTATAACTACATTTCACGAACACATTCACAGCAACGATACAATTCAGCACTTAAAAAATTTGTATTACATCAGACACTAACACTTTCGAATATGAATACATAAAAAAATTGCCCTATATGTTTTTGAATGATTATTATTATAAATACCTCACTGCATAAACTTGAAGCGCATTTGATGCGATAATTGTTCCTTGAGAAGAAAAATATTGAAAATATTAGCAATTAGAACTAGTGGGCATTGAAAATTTTGAATTGGAATTATTAGAAATTGGTATTTTTAGGCTTGAAAATAATTGGTATTAAAAATTCTGGGTTGGAAATAATCCAAATTGGAAATTTTCGTTTTGGAAAAAATGGTCATTGGAACACAAAAATTGGAAAACTTGTATCCCAATCATTGTATCAATATCAAAAGAATACGAAAAAAATAAATTTCGACAATCCGTCAAAAAAATATACTATTTTTTTGGAAATCAATTGTTATTCAAAACAAGCACTTTCAATAATTCAGTATAAAATTCTAGAAGTATTTGAAGCGATTTATAGAATATAGGACATCTGTTAAAATAAACGAAAAGATAACAAAACTTAATCAAAAAAATTTAATACGAAAGTGGTTTACAATTCCACGAAGTACTCAAAATCTAGGTCGATAGAATTTTTTCAAAAATTTATAAAAATATTTATCATCTTCAGAAGAACTGTGATTCTTAAGTAAAATCGAATTCTAGAAACTATATATAAATTTATTACAATATGGTTATATTATTCAAATTATAAACATAATTCTAAATTATTGAAAACAAGTATCTGAATTGTTAGAAAAGAAAATCTCAACCTAAATGATTCAAAAATCATAAATATAAATTTTATCATATTAAATAAAAATCAAAAGATATGTGACTTCTGACTTCAAAAGTTAAATAAGTTTTACATCTCAAAATTATAAAAATCAACGAATCATGCTTGTGTTACTATGTAAATCGTCAAAGATAAAAAATTAATAAATACCGAAGGGAATATTTTTTTTTTAAATCTGTCCAACAATTGTTTTGCCTATGCTCCTATTATTATGCGTTGAATTATACATGAGTAATGAATAGAATGGTAGTCACAAAAAAAAAATGAATGGAAAAAATCACTTAATAGAAAAAGTGTATGATCGAGTAATTTTTCATTTTTACGATATATGAAATTTTTCGGAAATTATTAAAGATGGAAAACTTTTTCGGCTTATTAAATGAATCTCAACTGACCTCAAACATTCATTATCAAACTATTTTTGGTAAAATGATAAAATTTCAAAAAATTAAAGCGTTATAATGACACTTAGACTTTAAAGAATCGTAAAACTCTGCAACGGCGTATTTTCGATCATAGTGACTTTTTCAAAATTGTGAAAAAATTAATATATTTTGGAATTCAAAAATATTTTTCGGTTTTTTTTTACAATAAATCGTAATTATTTGAAAATTTTTCTTAAAACGTAAAGTTTGAAATCTCTGATATAATAATAAAACATTATTTACAAAATTTTGAATGTTATAGCAAATTAGTATCTCTTGTCTAGTATTGTCTAGTATTGAATTGTTGAAAATAATCATTCTAACTGTCAGAATATCTTTCTAGCTCAAAGTTTACAATTCCCTGTGACGAGACAACTGAAATTCAAAAACACAGAAAGTATATATACTTTTTTCATTGATTCTGATTGAAAATCTACTAAATAATTTCCACGCAAAAAAAAAAAGATTCAAACTGAATCACCTACTCGAGTCATATCAAATGACCCTTAACGAATTGATATCAAATAAACCTCTCGAACATCAAGTATTCTAAATACAAAATGCCGAAAACCCAATCAAGTTCAACTTAATATATTATGCACCCTTTTCCCAGCTCAATGATCTCAAATCATACCCCCTAACAACTAAGCTCATAGCCCGAAACTTATAATCATTTTCCGCAGCTTAGCAAACTACAGCAATAATCCGCTTTTCTCTCAGAAACTGCTAAACATCCCGAACCTCGACAACACACTTTTTTCCTTTCAATGAATAACTTGAACAACAATTCACTGTATAACGAGGCACGGAAAGGTACGAAGACACACGAAAATTCCGCTTTCAAGGCATTTCTAAATTCCGAAACGGAATGGAAACAGTGAAATTCTCTGCACTAAAATAATGAGACAACGCTCACGAGTAATTATCACATTTAGCTTACAATGTTCTTTGGGCTCCTAAATAATACGTGAGCACGAATGGCGAAATGCTCGTTTTGTTAATTGTCAGCTTACACAATTTTGACGTGTTTTTCATGTTAGTGAAAAAATCGTGATGAAATTTACAACTTCGCCATTAGATTGCAAGTTCTAATTTCATGAAAGCGGGTTCATGAATGAGCCGCGCAACATCTCCATAAGCTCGCTACTCACGTAAGACATACATTAAGAAACAATACCACCCAGAAAGCGTGTTTATCACGCTAGCGCGCTGTTTGAATCAACGCTGTAGCGAAGGGAACATCTCCGAAGTTATAGGAGGTATCAAGTTTAATGAAGTATGAGGTGTTTCAGTGGCTTGCATGACAATAGAAATATTACATTAGCAGTATCTTCTTATCATTTAAAAAATATAAATTCTTCTGTGAAATTCAAATTGTTATCTTTTTCGATTGTCTTTTATGCTCGTTTACTCGGTCAAAAAAACTTTTTTCTTTCAAAAATCATTTCAATCAGAAAGAAAAGTTTTTTTCTACATGGATGAACTTGAATATAAGTATCATAAGTTAGCAAAATGTGTAGTACTGAAAAAAATATTAATACTCGATATTTTTAGCGTGTATAATATGAAACATTCGAAAATGTAATGCTTGATTGATACCGTGAATCGATGAAATTATTGAAAAATACATATTTAATGAGTTGATGTATCTCCCATTGTTACATGAAAATTTGTTTCAAGTTTACTTGGTGAATTACCAGGTGAAAATTTTAACTTTTATTTTTCGTCGCTTAATAAAAAAGGGAATTTTTTAAATCCCCAAATACTCATCAAAATTTCTCTCATTTCTGTCAATGTGTAAATTTATTTCAAGCGCGGTTTATACGTATAACACAATTAGATTTCAACTTTAAATTCAAAATTTTAAACTATAACTTAAAGTTTTATTCTATGCACCAAACTTGTCTTTTCATTACTTTTTCTTCCCTTTTCCTGAATTGCCTATAAATAATGAGAAATGCTCTTTGCGATTGCTACTCTCGGACTTTGAACGTCTCTGAGTCTTCGAAGCTCTCCTTTTTTATACATTGAATTGCTCAGAAGTCTCTGAGATAAAAACATTACAGCACAACTTTTTCTAAAAATATTCTCCGTAATCGTAAAAAGTACATTTTGTTTTCTGTTGTAAGCATGAAACTTTCAAAATTTATAATGAAAAAGTTTTATTCGTGAAATATTCATTACATATCACTGTCATTCCTAAAAGTTTGAGTTTCAGTAATAGTGAGTGAGATTTATTTTGAAATGTAATTCACATGAACATGGAATGCTCCAAATGAAATTTGCACTTGTATGCACTGAAAAAATTGTATTTTCAATAAAAAAAGAATCTCAACTCTTATAAACACAGTTGTTTATAGTTCTTTTGGTAAATTTCAAATTCAATGTTTCACTGACCAGTGTGTCATTTAAAAAAAAAAATTTTATACCTTTTTAATAATGATAAAAAATGAATAATTTAGAAAGCTGTAACTATAACACATATTTTTCCTTTTCAATTAAAATTTTACGAAATGTATATCAATTTCGCATTCGAAATATATTTCGATCTCTACTTTATTCTTTGATGGTTTATTATATATTAAATTCTTTCGACAAATGCACTGCAATAAAAAAAAAAGAATGGATGGTAGTATATTATAAATATGAAATTGCTAAAATTATTTAAAATTATAATTTAAAAACAATACCTGTTGCTGTAATAGCTATTTAAATAAATTATGTTTTATCATTCCTCACTCTACATTTCATCGCCCGTTTTAAAATTTTCAACTTTTGAAATGAAGGAAAAATCTTCTGTAAACCTGCTGATTATATTCGCGTCAAAATTTCAGTTTTGGTTCAAGCATTTCAGATTTGGTTGATTATCATTGCAACATATCAGTTTTTCAGATCCCTGTATAAAGCATTTAAAAATTTTTGAATAGACAAAATACCTTTATAAATCTGATGGTCACATCACATGTATTGATACATGTGATGATCTTTTTATTTGAAAAACCAAATTTTCTTTGTAATATTTTTAATTTATTGAATAACATGGTATTTAAAATTGCAACAAAGTGCATATTTTGTCAATCAATAATTTATGAATTATATTTTCTGGTAACGATTCACAATTCCATAAAACGTGCAATAAAGATAGCTGAGGTATAGTAAGATTCTTGGCATTCATAAACGAATTGAGTGGTATTAGGTTCATCCTGCACCTGAATACTACTCAAACGAGAACTTTCTTCTATCATTCTTAACCTGGCGAATGTATTTTTCAAAATAAATGAATATTCTACGAGAAACCAAATTATTACTGCAATGCATTAATGCATTAATTGGCAACGGTAAAGTGGCTAATTTGTTTTTAAGATCGAAACACTTATGAAAATAATTTAAAATATTGCGTTGTCTTATTTTTAGGATTTGGAGTTTCTGCGATAAGAATAAAAAAAGTCGATTTCTGAATTGTTTTGATTCCTGCTCTTATGGAGTTTTTGTTTGCTGTATTTATGGTTGTAAAATCAGAAATATCCACTTTGGATTCTTGTCCTTTTGATAACTTTGTTGCAAATATTTATAATAAATGAATTTTTATTTGTAAGATTTCAGACTCGGTTATGACTTCTTTGATACAAATTAATGTACATTTCTTCATTTACATACTTGTTGCCAACAATTTCCAAATACGTCAGCAACGAATAAAGAGTTTATATTTAAAAAAACGCATTATGCAAGTCGTGGAATATTTTCATAGCCAAGATCTTTCAAATGGAAAAACAATTCAATTCCTTATTTGTAAAAAAGTATAGACACATAAGAATAAAAATTAATGGTACTCCTAATAAATACAAATTTATCTGCAGGATTTTCAGTGAAAGATTTGGCGATGAAAAATTATATTTTCAGTACATTTGATGAAAATCTTAAAAAATCAAACCAGGTCAGAAAAGTTAACGTTTCCTCAAGTGTTCAAGTCACTGCTAAAAAGTTTTTGGTTTATTCTTGGTATTTGAAGTTTACTTGATCCAGCAGCACATTAAAGAAATCCCTATGTAAAAGGCTAGCTGTCGAAAGTTTTTCCACGACAAATAACTGCAGAGAGTGATTACGAACTCGAAATGTCGAAAACGGAAATACATGTAAGACGTGAAAATCTACAGCTTTCAAGAATAAGTTAAACTTTGGAAACTGTTTATAACTTGATAACGTAATTCCAAAAATATATAATTCAAATATTCATAATATAACATTGTAATAGAATTATTGGAGTAGTAAATAAAAAAATGGTCATCACAATACATGAAAATATGATATGTAGATTGAATTGAATTATGAAAGTTTATTTTTTTTAAAATACCATTTATTGTCAACTCAGAATTTTGACTGATTTGACTTTGAGAGATTTTTCATGAATAAACTTAGTTAACTGAAAAGCTCAACAAAATCGGCCTTCCGGAACAATAAGCAGTAAATTTTTGCAAAAATGGATACCTTGGATCATCAAGATTCTATTTTTCAAGTACTTACAGCAATAAATCTAAATGGAAAAACCCTTAACGTACCTTTCATTGAAAAAAACCATAATGATTTGCTCGACGTGATGAATTCATTTCCATAATTTTTTTCATGAAAAAATGGTTTCTTTTGTCAGTTACTTCGGTTTTGATCTATTTCCAAACAGCGTCATGAATAGCGTAGCTTGCTCCTCGACCACATTTTTTCCCTTCAGTCCCAGTGGTTTTCTGGATTATTCTCGGCATATTTTTTTTAATTATGCACTATCCATGCTCTGCCAAAAAAATAATGACGCACTTTAGAAAACAGATCGAGCTCGAAGTTATTGATAAAAATAAAGATTTTCTCAAGAAATAATTGTAGAAATAATTCCTCGCGTCAAGCATGTCATTACAGTATTTTTATTTTCTGAAATAAGACGTATCTTATTAGTTTTTCGAATGTATATGTATTATTGTAAATAACTTTAAAAAACAAGTCAATTATTTATTATTGACCTATCTCAGCAAAGATTTACCGAGCATTTTTTTTTGTTGGACCGTATTATTGACTGATGCTTAGTTACACTAGAACATTGACCAACTATTATTCAGTAATAGTCAATAAATTTTATTATATGGGAATAAGTAATGATATTGACAGTTTTTTTACGCTTTTTATGTGCTTAAGTTTATGATTTGATTTTTTTGGCAACGACATTCTCAAGGGCATCTGACGTAAACATTAAAAGCCATGGGTCAAAACAGGTCGTTTGCGTGTCAGTGTATGTACCAACAACGACGTCAGTAACGTGGATGGATTCCGCTCGTTTGTCGCGAGGAAACTTGCGCGACAACGCTAATCTTTCCCGCTTGTCTCGTATGTAGAACAAGCATCGTTTCAGAGTCCACGAAAAGCCATGGTCCGAGCAAAACTGTAGCGCAACTATTTCGATTCTCCCGTGGTATACACGTCCACAAAACCACGGAATCGCGGCCGAGTGGCAAATTCGTGTTTTGCTAATGCCCCGCGTGACCGTCGGGAACGAGCGCCACTTAACGCATTAATATTATAAATACACCGGTCGCTGGACTCAACCTACCGGATGTAGATATTTCATTTCCGCGCCACCGGCGTTTGGGGGGAATTTTACTTTTGCGAAATCACGATTCTGCTGGTGAAAATACATGTTTCGCGTGGATTCAACGGAGTTTTCGTGATTACATGTAGCTAAATGTAAAATATAGGAGAACGAAAAGTACAGGCATGATCTAGAAAATGAAAATCCTTCGGTATGTTGGAATAATTGAGAAAGTGTTAAAGTTATTGAGAATGTCAATTAGGCCAATGGACGATAAATTCTGTAGTTTATGATTGTAAAATGTATATTGAATTTTTTAATGAATTTATTTCTATTCGATCTACATCCTAATTACAATATTACCACTTATACAATGACTAAACTACGCGTCGCAGGCAGTAGTAAGGTCTCTATATAGTCGGGCATATGCATTTGACTCTTCTATGATTTCATGCGTTCTAAGAAAATATATTGTTCAGTCGTCTAAACAAAATAAATTTTCATTATGTGATGCTAACAATCTCAAACCTAATAAAATATAATTTTTTATTCTTCCACAACAAAAATGCTTTAAAAATTCTTCTTTCATTAAACAAAAAACACCTATTTGAAATTTCCACCTTGTTCGTTGAAAATTCGCAAAATGTTACGTAAGCCAGTTTTTTTATTTAAATAATAGAGCAGAAAAAAGCAATATATTTACGAATCACCAAAAATGAGTTCAAAAAATCTAAAACCTGTTCTTTAAAAAAACGTCAAAATTCACAATTTACAGCATAAATACATAAAAAACGTGTATACATTTAATCGTGAATTCTTCAAAACTGCGCCGTTATCGAGCTGCAGAACTTTAACGGTCCAGATTTATCGTCTCCCGGAAAATATCGTCGAAAAACAAATAAATATTTTTATCGTTGGGGAAATCGGTGATTTCCACTCTGGAAATTGAAACGACAAAGTTCGACAGCTCGTAATTCGTTGATGAATGGATCACAAACGTGTTTACGAATTCCGATATTACCATTACCAGTTTGCGCGACCGTCGAATGTGGAGAAGCCTTACTCCAAGAAAAGTGTAGTTTGTGGTAAAGTCAAAAAATTTTTGAAAACAACTTGAAAGATATTTGCGACTAGTTGTTTTGAAATGACGGAATTTTTATGAGAAACGAAAAAATTGTTTGTATCTAAATGAGCAAACACCTGGGACAAATTAAAAATTATCACTAAAACATTATAAACAATCCAAATGATGCAGGTTCTTTCCTAAAACTATTTTCTGAGTTCTCGTAAAATCATCATAAAATCATCATCGAAAAAATAATTAATTTAATTTTTTGACAAGGAGAAATCCATTATTATGTAACGTAAGTTAAACTTCGAAAAAATTTTAATTCCATCCAAAAAAAAACCTTGTAAATCACAAATACAAGAATATCTTATTAGTTCACAATTTCAAAAAGCACAGAAAGAGTTCAAATGAATTTCCTTTCACTATTTTAAACCTTTCTTTTTTTTGCTGACGTAAAAGAATACTAATTTTTTCAGTTAGCACAGCGATTTGCGTGCAATTAAGAGCAATTTCGCGTTTGGATGTACAAAGAGACGAATTCTGGGAACGATGCCAATATTTAATTTCGCTTACTATTGTGTAAGTTCCAGGGGAAAACTACATAAGTACAGACTGATTAACACTTGTTACGTTTCTCGCAGATAGATGTTCTACGAGAAACCGAATTATTACTCGGCAGTGCATTAATTGGCAAGGGAAAAGTGGTTAATTTATTGTTAACATCGAAACACTTATGAGAAATAATTTAAAATATCGTGTTGTCTTATTTTGAGAACCTGAAGTGTTAACAATAAGAATAAAAATTGTCGATTTTTGATTTCTATTTTGATTCCTGCTTTTTTGAAGTTTTTGTTTGCTGTATTAATGAATTTGAAATTAGAAATATCCACTTTAAATTATTGCCTCTTGATAACTTTTCTGCCGACATTTATAATTAATAAATTTTTAATTGGATTTAACTTCTTTAATACAAATGAATGAATATTTCTTGTTACACATATTTGCAGTCAACAATTTTTGAATTCATCAACAATGAATAAAGAGTTTATACAAAAAAAGGCATTATGCAAGTCGTGGAGTATTTTCATAGCCAAGATCTTTAAAAAAGAAAAATAATTCAATTCTTAATTTTCGAAAAACTATAGACACATAAGAATTAGAATTTACGGTACTACTAATAAATAATAATTCATCTGTAGGATTTTCAATGAAAGATTTGGCGATGAAACATTATATTTTTAGTAAATTTGACGATAATCTTAAAAAATCAAACCAGGTCAGAAAAGTTAACGTTTCCTCAAGTTTTCAAGTCATGCTAAAACGTTTTTGGTTTATTCTTGGTATTTGAAGTTTACTCGATCCAGCAGCACGTTAAAGAAATTCCAATGTAAAAGGCAAGCTGTCGAAAGTTTTTCCACGATAAATAACTGCAGACAGTGATTACGAACTCGAAATGTCGAAAACGTAAATACATGTAAGACGTGAAAATCTACAGCTTTCAAGAATAAGTTAAACTTTGGAAACAGTTAGTAACTTGAAAACGTAATTCCGAAAATATATACTTCAAACATTTGACGATAATCTTCAAAAATTAAACCAGGTCAGGAATGTCAACGTTTCCTCAAGTTTTCAAGTCACTGTTGAAAAGTTTTTTGTTTATTCTTGATATTTGAAGTTTATTAGATCCAGCAGCACGTTAAGGAAATCCCAATGTAAAAGGCAAGCTGTCAAAAGTTTTTCTACGACAAATAACTGCAGACAGTGATTACGAACTCGAAATGTCAAAAACGGAAATACATGTAAGCCGTGAAAATTTACAGCTTTCAAGAATAAGTTGAACTTTGGAAACTGTTTATAGCTTGAAAACGTAATTCCAAAAATATATTACTCAAACATTCATAATACAGCATTATAATATAATTATTGGAGTAGTGAATTGAAAAAATGGTTATCAAAATAAATGAAAATATAATATGTAGATTGAATTAAATTGCGAAAGTTTATTGTATTTTTAAAATATCATTTATTGTCTCACATAGAATTTTGACTGCAAAATGAAACTATTTACTCAAATATATCTGACATAACAGTTATATTTAATTAGTGACGGTAAGTCTAGTAACTTTTATATATGAATATATTTTGTATAACAGCAATCTGAAATTCAAAAAAAAAAAAAAAAACGTTCAGCAAGTCTGTATTTTAAAATCAATAAACACCTGAAATCTCACCAAATGTAAGTATTTTCAGTGACAAAATTCATATATCTATAATGCATTTGTTTGTCACTTGTCAATAAATGAATTATATTAAAAAAACTCTATTGAAATATTTGAACTTTTTGTTTTTCAGTGTGACATACTTTTCAAGAACTGAAATCATACAACGTAAATTGTGCATAATACATATTTAAATGAATAACAATCAACAGTTAGAGTGGAAAAATTATATTGGTTGAATCTGTTTCTTATAATTTCAGTTCTTGCAAAGAGCCTCATAATGGTGACTGAAATGTCAGAATGATGAAATAATATATTTTTTAATGAGGAATCGAAAACTTCTACACTCAAAATTCATACTATGAAAGTTCGATTTTGCAGTATTTAAAAACTCAACACTAATTATAATAATTTTTTTTCATACAAACCTTAAAAACTTTTAGAGAAACGTAGAAAAAATTTCTAGATAATAAAAAAAAAACAGATTTGAGTTATTTTTTATCTACACTACCTGTCAAAAAGTTTAGGTTCACTACTTCTGAAAATTCATATTGCAAGTTTCCTACTTCCAGGGATCTTGTATAAATGGATTTTTTCGAAAAGCTCATTTGACTTGCGTCAAAAAAAATTTGGGAATATTCAGATGAATATGTATATAAATTTTGAAATAGCAGCTAATTGTCGCGTTGGATTCTTTCTTTTGAAAAATGAAATTTTTGAACAAGTGTCACACTCAAACTAATCATTGTTTTGTCACTAAACCTCACAGTTTTGGTAAACCTAATATACTACTGAATATTAATATATTTTATTCAAGTCGGAGCATTAAAAGTACAATACTTGAATTTTTTAAAATAAAAAAAATGCAAGGTTTTTTTTTCATTCTATACTGTATGGAAATTTATAGATTCTTATGTATCCAAAAACTGTACGTTGAATTACTCCATTTAAGTAAATTTTGTCGAATTTTATCCGTGAATTTAATAGCCCTAAACTACAAAGTAAAAAGATAAAAAAACAGCATATAAATAATCTACATTTATATCTCATTATTCTAAAATTTTTGTTGACTCAAAGCACACGATTTTCTTAAAAAGTTCTTTCATATTTAATTCCTGATAGCAAAAGACTTGCATTCTAGATGAATATGAATTTATTTTATGAATATGAATATATTTCAGGAAATTCCGTCAAAAAGTACGATTAACGTTTTTTACTTCGATCTCGAAACGTCAAAAAGTTAAATAAATAATTTGAGTTTCCAAATCCTCAACTTGGAATAGTACATTGTGTACCGAGGAGCCGTGTTTTGCCGTTCGCGTTTGGCGCAGACGAGTCCGGAAATAAGTCGACCGAGGCCGAGAACGGCACGGCTCCGAGGTGCACACGACTTTTTATGTTTGGGGAGCACGTTTTTTAGCGCGAACTTAGCGAATTA
>JAPYZL010113255.1:0-14614 GCA_030522825.1 Platygaster orseoliae
ACTACTACTACTACTACTACTACTACTACTACTACTACTACTACTACTACTACTACTACTACTACTACTACTACTACTACTACTACTCCTACTACTACTCCTACCACTCTTCTTCTTCTTCTTCTTCTTCTTCTTATTATTATTATTATTATTATTATTATTATTATTATTATTATTATTATTATTAAAGTAAGTAATCATTGATTTTCGATTTTTTCCAGTCCCCACATTCATTCTTAATAAAATGCGTGATGATACAAAATTCATCTTCAACTGGTCTTCGAAACTCAGCTGGATCCTGAAATGAAGCTTCAGTTTACTTAAAAAAAAGTCTTCTTGTTAAATAATAATAAATATGTATCTAATTGAATTTGAAACTTTTGCTTCAACTCGAATATGTACACACTCTTTTATTGAAATAAAAGTTGTTATAGTGCAAACACTTTACTTTATTTTAACGACTGTCATTTTAGGTATTCTCAAAAAAAATTTATGTTGTTCAAAATGATAACTTTTCACAAATATACCCGAATATATTTACTACTTCAAAGAATCTAAGAAATTATTCAGAACAAGCTTTTTTTTCTTGATGCAAAAAAAAGTTTAATTTTTTCATGTGAAACATTACACAAATTTTTTCCTTTTTCCTGAGCATTTCAAGAACTTATAAAAAAATGTAAATATACGATTCGGAAAGTTGGGAGTTTTTATAGGATTTTTTACATGGTATTTGATTTTTACAAAATTAAAATTTTTTTTTGTTTCTAATAAATACTAGCCTATTTTTAGACAAGTAAATTTTGTGTTAGAATTTGTAATCATGATTGACGATTTATTAATAATTTAGTTGATACCTGCAAAACATGGTATAAGATGTATAGAAATACTTTCCAATATGTTCTTAAAATCGAATCAGAGTTTGATGACAAAATTTCAATACATTTTAACAAAATAATTCAATGAAATACGAATTTCTATCTTTATTTCCAATTTTTTTTTTCTATATTTTGCATATTAAATATCGACAAACTCATAGAAAGCATGTTTTTTACATCACAAATATCCCAACAAAAGGGCAAACCATTTTGCATGTAGTGAAAATAAAGTTTAGATTGCATTGTTTTTCGTCATTTTTAGGCTATATATATAAAAAATATGGAAACATACAGAATATATAAAAGAAAACCTCAAAATTCAGCAAAAAGACCCGAATAAGTAAAATACATTTTCGAAACGTCATCAAGTAGAAAATGACAATTTTCCCAGGAATTCCCGATTTTAAAAAAATATGAATTAAACATGAACATATAATGGAATTTTTTAACATGTTATCCTCAACTGTATAAAAAAATTTCGTTGTAACTAATCCACAGGTATAAACAATATGTAACTACAAAATTGCTATTTAATTTAAAATGGATACATTGGATGTGCTTTGTCACAAGTACCCAGAGGAAAAAAAGCTTAATTTTTCTCTTCAAATTTTTTAATTATATATTAACTATATGAAAGATTTTCGACCATTATCATTAATGTAGCCCACGCATACAGTGACTTCATGAAAAAAAGTGTTTCTTCAAACAGGTAGCCTTGAAAAGTGTCCAACCCTACAAGCAAAAAAAAAGTAAGTGTGATATTTAAAAAGATTTTTCGATGATTTTCATTTAAAAAAATTGTGCATTATCTACTTACTTTATTTATTAATTATATGTATATGAGATATGAGTATGTAGGTATTCTATTCAGACAAGGAGAAATCGTTAATGCGTACTTAACTTTTCAATCGCAACACACTGTGTGTGTAAATAATTATATATTAAGTAAAATTAAAAAAAATTTTGTACGTGGTCTAAGCAGAGTTTCTGATATCTGGTGAATTCACAAACGCATGCGTCTTAAGATGCGAAGATGCATCTTAAAAAACAAAAGTTCTATCAAAAAATGCTTATTGGTTCAACGTAAAAATAAAAAACCGCAGAATTTAGATGATAAAAAGTAACTATGTGGTTATATTTAGATTGGATCATGCTGATTCAATATATTTTAGTTTTCAGATTTTATATCGGGATTAAAAAAAAACGTGCAGGAAGTTGAAAATTGAAAATTGTGAATATTCTCTGATTCAAACTACATTGCAATACTATTAATTTGAAAGAATGCATGCGTCGTTTAAAAAAAACGTTCATTGAAATACATTATTTATGAATAATAAACAAGCGTTCATTTCTGAAAATCCTTGAATAGTGCCAAATTTCTTTTTTTTTTTTTTTTGAGTATTAGATATTACAGATAAGTTTTGTTTGTGTTTTTTTTTCTAGCAAATGAAATTGTTTTCAAATAGCAAAACATAAATAGCTATGTATAAATGTCAGTAAAAAATCAATTTTTCATTGAAAATTTCGTGATGTTTATGATGAGTTATAAAATGAAATTTTCATCATGATTTCTTAAAAAAAATCTGTTAGATCGATGATAAAATTTCTGCTTTTGAAAGATGCATGCAAAAATTCAGCTTATACTAATGTGAAATGATGAATCAGCGTCGTTATTGTTATTTTTGTTCGTCAATTGAATGGAATGTACAAAACTTGGCCCTTACTTTTTACCTGCTACCTACTTTCATTATTATTGGTCTTTCAAAAATCATTTAATTGAAATCGGTAAATCGTCTTTGAAAAAACAGGAAATTTCCACGTGATGATTGTGGCAATCAGTCATCGTAAAATCAAATAGATATAACAATTTCTATCGTAAATCGTAAATATTATTGCTGAACTATAAACGCCGATTTAGGTATTTTCTTACGTTCGATAATCTCTGAGTATATTGAACAAGTAATTTTGTAATTTCAGTGGATTGAAAACTACTGCAAACAGATATCAAAACATAAAGACAAAGTTTCAGAGAACAAAGATTACGATAAAAGATTGCAAAACTTTTTGTAAAATTGATGTTCATGAAAAACTTTAGCTTGCTCACTTGAGAAACTCTAACTATAGAAAAATTTAAGATTTTTTAATTTTTTTACGCTCTACACACTTCTTTAAAAAAGAAGTACTTTTTTTTAAAAGTAAACTGAAGTTAATTTTTTAACCCTTTGAAATCATCACTATCTTACATTTTAAAATTCCCAAGCATATTTAACTCGTATAATGATAAAAATATAACAGCGAATTGTGGTGAAACTAAAAATAAATACGAAAATTTTTAAAATAATATGAAAAACGACTTTCCAAATTATCTGAAAATTAACGATTTTAAGAAAATGTTGTTGAGTGATAAAAAGCCATATTAGTTATTGGTATTTTTCTTCATCCATGCGAAAAGTTCTGTTTTCTAATTTTTGAATGAAGTAATCTATCAGAATAAAAAAAAGTTTTTGTTGAAAAAAAACGCAAAGAAATATATTTTGCTTGTTGCGCGCATGACTGCCCACCATTTTTCCAAGATAGCGGCGCAGGGTATAAATACAGGTTCTCCAGCTCGAGTCCCTTACATTTCCAAGTTTCCGTCCTCGAAGAAATACTTCAACCAAGAAAGTTCTCCATCATGACGAAGTTCGCCATTATTGCCTTCGCATTGATTGCCATCGCTTTTGCTGGTGCGAGTGCACGTGCCACTAAATATGTGATGTTTGATGGAAAAAAAGGTAATAATTTTTACAAATAAAATGATTTAACACCATTAACTTTTCGTTCCAGTATTCGAGGGTTTTTAGAGATAACGTTTTTTGAATAACTTATTTCGTTCAATTTTTTAAATAGTACTGCAATGTAGTTTGAATCGAAACCTCAAATCAGAAAATGATTGCAACTTTTTATTCTTAACTTTCTGCTTGTTGATTTCGATTTCCGGCATCAAACGTTTTGTTAACTTTTCAAGTAATGCCGGAAAAATCTAAAATGTAAAATCAATTGTAGATAAGATAAGAATAGGCACTTTTCGTCTTCAAAATTATCTGTTCGGTTTTTTCCGTTCGACCGTTCTGGAGTATTAGTTTAGCTTTAAAGAATGGTATTTGCTTTTCATGCATATATTTTTATTGTGTAACCAAAGTTTCAGAAGAACCCGCCCCAAAATGTCTTACTTGCGAAGGAGGGTGGTGTGCATTTGGAGTAGGTATTACCATTTCATGCAAAGACAAAGCCATAGGCTGCTACGTAACTGGTACACGTAAGTTGTTTGAATCATATTCTTACTCCTACTCAACATAATGATGTATTTTTTAAAAACATTCATTATGATAACTGATCCAAAGAGACTTTGAGTTTCGATAATTGTCATTTTCTTTTTTCGTAGGGACAAGTGTTTCTCGTGGCTGTCTTGATGGCAAAAGACATTTAAAAAGTTTGCTGAAGACAAATGGCAAAGTCAGCGTATGTTCCGGCGATGGCTGTTACAGTTTCTCAAACACTATATAAACGTTGATCAGACATCGAAATTTAGCACATTGGAAGTAGGTCGTCATTGAATCAAAAACAAATAGAATTGTGATAATTTTTTCCTAATATTCGTGAGAAAAAGAGTAACTAATTTGTTCATTTGTGATTCAGTTGAAATTAACAAGTTCAGGTATTTATTTGTTAATGACATAAGGTTTTTTAAAAATTGAAATAACTTTGCCGGCCAATTAGCGACGATTTGTTAAAAAATGTGTATAAAAATGTGATATTTATGAATGTACCGAATGACTCATAATAAATTCAGGATGTCTTGTACAAAGTGTTATTTTCTTATCAATTATATCTCCTAATTACATATTTTGAATTCGAGTCTATTTGCTGCATTTCAGTTGTTCTTTAGAAAATTTAAAACTAAATGAGAAAAATTTCAAAGATATAAAAAAAAATGAAAAGTCATATCGTTTTGAAGGCCACGAACTGAACCATGAAAACGTTTTTATAAATAAGATTTCTTTCAACGTTCAATGTACACCGAGAAATCCGTACATCTGTTGCAACTATTATATCGTGTCAGCAGCTGTTATTTGAGGATTATGACTACATTCCGTCAAGATTGTGTAAGCAAGTATAGCTTACGCTCGTCACAACTGTAGCTTACGCTCGTGACAAGTGTAAGTAAAGTTGTGGCGAGCTGTTTCCTGTTGACATTAAGGGATACGTGCGGCGATTTTACACTGCTTTACACATTCATCTACGTTTTATACTGGTTACGGCTGTACGGGTTTCTCGGTATAAGGAGCACGTGAACAAAAATTTTTTTTTTGTGATTGCTGCTGTAGACAGTTCTTCTAAAATGAAAAAAAGTTGTCAGAATTTCAACTGGAAAATTTTCAAATGTTATTTCACGTCAAAAAATAAATTCATATAAACATGATTTTTGAAACTTCGAAAATTCTGCTCTGTGGAGATGTAAATTCGTAAATTCAAATTTCTATAGCTATCAAAAACACCGAATCATAAAAATAATTTGAGTTCATTATTTTAAAATGTTTGCAAATGAAAAATAACTTCATCAAGTCATCAACCTCTAGATATGTGACTTAGAACACACAAAAAAGTAAAGTGGTTCTGATCACGAAAAATGCAATGTTTACATATTTCTACATGCTTGATTTTCAATGATACAATAATAAATAATTCTTACATTCTTAAATTTCAATTTCCCAACTGAAAACCGATTCATAGTTAGTTATGTAATGAAAGAATGTCAAGGTCATCGACCAAACGGTTTAACCTTTTTTCTCTATTGTTCAAGCGCGCTTATTTTTTGAGTAGAAAATAATATGGAATTCTGCGGCAATTCAGACACAATCAATGTTACATGAAAACTGTAATTATCTTGAAATGTTGAAAGAAAGTTAAAAACGATATTCGTCTAGAATTTTCGATATTAAAAGAATCATAAAAACTGATGCTTTATCAGTAAATGAGCACAAGAAAAACGAAACTTCTAGAAATCATTTTATTTTCTAAAACCAATTAGATACTAGAGTGATTTTTCAAAATATGGAATGGATGTGTATATTTCCAAATTATTTTACCTCTTGAAAATACGTGTAATGTTCGGAAAAAACATGAGATATAACTTGATAACAATATTTAGATATTAACGTAGTCTCTAGGAGTAAATTTTGAATTTCAAAGCATTGAACTCAGTTTCATAACATTTCCCGATACAACAGTGTATGATAAAATTTCAAAGCAATGGCTCAAGTTCGAAATTCAAAACATCTTATGATAACATTGGTAATGAACGATTGGGAATCTGAAACATAATATAAAGATTTCACTCTTGAAAATGAAAAAAAAAAAAAAAAAACTGAATGAGTAACTTATTTGATGAAAACATAGTTTAAGTGCCTGAAGAATCAAATTTAAACGAATGATTTAAGAAAATTTGCGTTAATTGTCGTTTTCGTTATGTTTGTTCATTTTTTTAAATAAATAATATTGAACAATACTTTCACATTTTCATCTTTATAATGAAAATTTCGTATTTAATATTAATTTATGATTAATAATTGCATTTATATCAGGATTTGTATTAAATTTCAATGCTAACATCCATTACGAATCAAAGCATATTGATGAGACAGGGAATGAATAGATTTTACTTAGGAATAAAAATGCAGGTTCATTATGTATTCGAAATTCATTTATACTGATATCTTCTTCACGGATCACGCGTTGTCCGTTAAACAATTTTTGACGTGTTTTGTGTACTTTATTAGTTGGAGCATAAAATTAATTCTGTCGGAAAAAAATACAATTTGAAATGGAACAACTTTTGAATCACGTTATTTTCACAAGCTTTAAAATATTAGTATCGAAACGATTACTTTTGCCTTCTGTTCGAATTGCATTTGTCTCCTTCACAAATATTGGTCAAAGATCCTTCTCTCAGTAATGCCATCAAAGTTTCTTGCGATCTCAGACATCCTCGTTTTGCTTTACGCCCTAAAAAATGTTTTTAAATAATTTCAAATGGAACGTTGATTCTGAACGTCAAATAATTAAGTCGTCCAGTTAACTATATTAAACACTAGCAACAAACTAATACAATAAATTCAAAATCGAGGAATATACCTCCTTTCAACTTAACAATTAGAAATTTTTTAGGTGGGATCTGAAAATAAAGGCGTTGAAAAAACACGAACAATTTATTGAATCGTCTTTCAAAAAAATAAAAATTGATTTTTTTGAATGTGTGAAGCGGAAATTGACGTTGTAGACTTTCCAGAATAAAAAAAATTTTCTCTAGTCCTTTACGAATTTGGGACAATCAAAATTTATAGGATATATATATCATATTTTTTAAAAATTGATAATTACCATAGTAGATTGTGTAACAACCGATATCATTAACAGAGCAGATCTCGGTAGAAACATCATACTTTTCTGGCTTTCTACAGTTTCTGTCGGCGAATTCGCAGGAGTTACATTTATATGCATCTAAAAAAAAAAAAAAAATAGGTACACATTTTCATTAGGTACGTTTGGAAATAATGAAGTATGAAAAATGTGAAAATTTTCGAAGCTGGAAAGACAACTCAAGGGTATAAGAAATTATAAATAAATCACCGAAAAATTTCATGTTCGATTGGATATTTTTACTTTGCAAAATTACAGGAAATGTTGCTTTATAACAAAAAAGAAAAAAGTAGGATAAATTTATTTGAAAAACCAATCTGAACGTGTCGAGTATAACATACCTAAATTTATAAATCATAAAACTTATAGAATAAATAATAACTTTTAAAAAATCAAATTTTAATTGTAAGGAACTACCTCGACCGTAAACAGCAGTAAGAGCCATAGCAAGAAAAATAAGAGCGATGGCGGTTTTTCTGGCCATGATTTTGGTTTTTCTTAGCTAGAATTGTCGGGGTTCGGAGCGAAATCAGAAATCGTCAGAAATGAACCTTCTGAGCCGCGTGTGGCTTTTTATAATATTATTGTCCCTAATACCTTTCAGGGCGCTTCAGCGGTGAGTCATGCAATGATAAGAAATATTAATCGATCGTTTATTGAACGCTGATAATAGACTTACACTGCGTAGTTTTTGAAAATATATTGAAATATGGCGTGAATCCTGTGAAACTAAATAGAAATTATTAAAGAAACTAATGTGTCATTTAGAAAGTTACCCAACTTTTTTAGAATAAGCGAATTTTCAACAAAAAAATCGATCGAATATTTCCAATATCAGAACTTGCACCGAAAACTGAGTTTTTTTATTTCATAATTTTTTATATCGTTAAGAAATGCAGTAAACGCATTCTTCTGGGAGGTATTTTTTCATTTTTCTATGATACTGAGTCATACAAAGGCTTTTTATTGAAAAATTTTGAATTTTCCCAGCTTTTCCGGCAAATTTTTGATGTAATCTTTTCGAAAAGTCTAGGTTAAATTCAAAATCAAATCTTAGAAGTTAATCTATTTTTTAATATTATGCTTGATTTGCAGTTTTCCAAATATCATATTTTTATCAGGTAAAGTTTTTTTTTGCACTAGAATTGTAAAAACAGTTCAGTAATTAATGCACAAATGTTTCAAACTTTTCTATGATAGAAAATGAAATAACTCGAGGTATTTTTATAATAAGAATTTGAGAAATTCAACTCCTTGTTCAAATGAATCATTCCCTTACTTGGCGAACCATACATTCATTTAATAGGTTTTTACGTGTCCAAGCCATGGAAAATTTTTCAATGTAATTTATATCCAATTGTTGTTTACTTTGAAGCAATTTTTCGTTCGTAAATTCCAAACTTGTAAGTTCTACGCAACTTACAAACTTAAGACCTTTTTATTGTCGAACAAAACTCTCGTCAAATAAAACTTTTGCGCCTTAATAAACGTAAAAAATGCTGAGGTATTGGTAGGAATTTCATTATTTGTCCCCATGTACAAAATTCTTTTATAAGATGTAATAAAAAAGTTCTTGATACTCAACTGTTAAAATCCGTTGCCGTATGAAGTTGCATTTTTCATAAATCGACAATTTATTTTTTACGAACAAAATTTTTTATATCGCTCGGAGATAAAATTACTAAATTGTACGAACACATAATTGAATTTTCATAATTTCAAGTATTAAAGGCTAACAATTGTAGTATAACTGTTATGAAATTTTATTTTTCATGAAATTTAATATTTGATGAGATTCAGTGATTTTTCAGAAACTTTGATAATCATGTTTCCCTATTTTGAAATCGTAAACATCGAAAATCGTAATGAAAAGGTTGGACGTGAAAATAGATACACTGACAAATACAATTTCAAAATTTATTTTCATCGAATACATTACTACGAATTACGTATTGTCTTGATCTTGAAACAATGGTCAAATTTTTCAAACGAATTATAGTATCTAAACTGGAAATAAGTTGGACAGAAATATAAATTTCCCGATGAAAAAGTATTATTTAACGAATTTATTCATTGTTAATTCCGAACGGTCATCGACGTAGAAAAAACAATTCGTTTTAAAATCAACTGCTGTCTGTTTCGAATGTGGTTGACAACTTAAAATGTTTGAAACTCGTCTTGTCTGGAACCTGTATGATTTTACTGACTCGCCAACGATTTTTTCATTTCCCAATTGCTTTTAAGTTCGGAGTTACAATATTCTTCTTTGCAGAGATCAGTCAAAGGAGCTATTTTTAGTAATTCCTTCAAACGGACCCAACTTCTCAGACAGCCGCGTTTTACATTGTGTCCTGAAAGGAATGCAAATTTATCAAATTAATCAAACATTTAACTTTATCGTATTTGAATTTTCGAATAACTTTAATTTGTAAAAAAAATTTGTTGAAGTTTCTATTGTTTTTCAAAACTAAAATAATAATAAAGTGCGTGGTATCGTAAATATGTTACCTATAAGTTGTTGGGTGTCATAAAAATTAAGTTAATCGTTTATTGTATAAGAGAAAATTTTTTCTGGCCAATTTCTCATGTGAAAAAGTTTCCAATAGCTTGAAAATTTTGAAGTAATCGAAACAATGAAAAGTTGAAAATTCTAAGAGAAAATCATAATTGTCTCAAAGCGAAATTTACCATCATACAATGTGTAGCAGCCCAAATCATTTATAGAACAGGTAACTTTTGCAGTAAGATGTGGTATTGGATACACACATTTCGCATCTCTAAAGTGACATGAGAGACACTTGTAATATTCTGAAAAAAAAGGGAAATAGGTTTATATAAAATAACAATACATGAGTCGAAGCAAAATTTTCTTTGGCTGTCTAATTAGATTGACAATCGTACAAGCTGTTTTCAAAGGATTGGAAAATTTAATTCAAAAACTAAAAAATTCTTCAAAAGGTATATTTTGAAATAACAGAAGACAGAAATCAAAAATTTCACGAACAGTTATGACTTCAAGAGAAAACGTAAAATATTCAAAATCGTTATCAGTGCATAGGAATTTCGAATCGAAAAATAATTCCAACAACGTAAGTTTTATCGTTTTATAACATAGATTGGTTCCTGAAAATTTAGGAAATATAATGCTGCACATCAAAAACAAAGCTTTGAAATTGAAAATTCTATTTTCGAAAGTTAGTGTACATAGATACAATATCTTTATAATATAAAGTTGGTGCGTTTGGTCATGAAATACCTAAAATCAGAAAATTCGAAAATGGTAAAATTTTTCAAACCACGCTTCTCATTTCTTCACTCCAAATATACATTATCTAGAAAAACGTGCGGCGAAATTCACCAATGTAAAAATAGTTAATGCAGAAAAAAAAATACCGTCATTTCTAGCAGTGCTGAGAGAAATAACAGCAGCGAGAACGATGAATGCCACGATGATTTTTCCCGCCATGACTTTGGTTTTTCTGAACTGAAGTTGTCTTGTTGAAGTCAAAACGAAAAGTGAATTTTTCGGCTGGCAGCGATCCTTTTTATACCCGTTTCAGTCCGCCCCTCCCCAAAATTTGAGCGCGCGAGCGGTGAATCATACGATCTCAGTCAGTAAATTTTACCTTAATTTATTGTGGTCATGTAGCTTAGGTTTTGAAAATAAATGCAATAAAAGAACAAGTTCTGTATAATTAACGAAAAAAAAAAAATCAATCAATTAATAAATAAATAAATAAAATAAACATAAATGGAATTGAAGTAATTTTCCAAGTAATGACTCGGAATTCTAGAAGTAGCAGAATTTTTAGCTGAAGTTTTCAAAACTTTTTCAATGTTCATACTGAAAACAAATTAAAATGCACGGCTAATATGAGAAATCAAAGATCTACTTTAATTTTTCGTTTCTTTAATTTTGTGGATCAATACAATAAGAACACATTTTCTTTTGTATGAAAAAATTTCTTGGTTTTCCTAATCGTCGATTTCTAAATAATTTTTACGTCTGAACAATTTTCACTCTTTTGAGATTTGGCGACTTTGCGAGGGAGATATTGAATAAAGTAAAAAATCAAACTTGTATAGTCGTATTCAGTGTACATTTACCAGCACTTTCTATAATGGACTTTTTGATATACTGTATGAAAATTCATAATTTAAATAAATAAACTAATGTAAATGTGAATAAATAAATATTAATTATAAAACACTGTTATCTGTACAAAAAAAGTAAATTTATTCACTGCTCATCGCATTTTTCCACTGACTGGTTTATGTACATATTTTTATCACATTTCCATTTTGCATTTCACATATCGCAGGTACATTTCAGACTCAACTGCTTTTTAAACGATGCATTATGTCCAAGTCACAAAACGCTTTTGTGTTGGCAATTTAGTTTCTTATAATAATTAACATGTTTTGACTTTTTTCTATTTACAAAAGTATAACAATCCCTTGCCTATCTAGAAAGAAAAAGGAGCGATTCAAAAAGAGCAGCTATTATTTCAAATATGATACCAAAATGTCTATAAAAACAAAACAAAAAAAACCTTAAAACGATCTTCAAAAATTACAAAATTCGTTCTCAAAAATCCACCTGCATTACCCATTCATGATTTTTCTATACATATATAGATTTTCAAACAATCTTACATACAAAATACACTCAACGCCTTTTTGTTGTTGTACATAGTTTTTCACCTCATGCACAGCAACGCAAAAATTTCACAACGCCACTCAACCGCTCAAGGTTGCCTTTTTTACAATATTTTATGGACTTTTCAAATATCAACGTAAAACATAGAGATTAAAATTCGCATGTTGGATATTTTTCATTTTTCACTTTTCTCAGTCCTCGCATTCGTCTTTGACGAATTGCGTGCTGACCCAAGCGAGGCCCCACTTCAAATTCGTCAACAAAAATTTCAGGGCCTTCGTCCATTGGTCTTCAGAATTTAGCTGGATTCTAAAAAAAAAAAAAAAAATGCGCGTTTTTAAATTGTGACTGTAATTTCGGGGATGAACAAAACAAAAAATGTCGCTTACTTGACAGAGTACGAATTCCCAGTTGCCGGATCGTCGATCTTACCGCGGTCCATTTTGTAAGGCAAGCAAAATCCGCTGTCGCCTTTTTCCACGTGTTCCTTAAATTGTTGGAGACAGTCTAGAAAAGCGACCATGGCGGCGTCGAATTTGGTATCCCAAAGTAGTTTAAAACCACCGCTACCGTAAAGGGGAAGTTCACGGTGTTGATCCACAACCTCGATGTAACTGTGGTTGCCGAAGGGCACGAGTCTGTAGCGTTGGAAGGTCATGTTGAGCTTTCTGGCGAGGGCCGTGAGCAGCAGAGTCGTCTGGCCCCATGCGGCGTTTATTTCGCTCCAGTCGACTGGCACGCTCGGCAACCTCCCTAATCGAAAGGAATTTATGGTACCGAATTGGCACGAATGCCAAATGTGGAATGTAGCGTTGAAGACGTTGGTTCCGTTTAGTCTGTCGAGTTGGGACAATGCGTAGGCCGTCTGGTGCTCCAAACTAGTTATTAAAATCAAAACATTTTATTAATATAGGATTTTTCGATTGGGGTACAGTTTTTCTGAAACAAGTATTCTGAGAAAACTTTTTCTAAAATTCTGTTTTTCTAATAGAGGTATTTGTCTAAAAAATTATTTTGTACCTCAACCATCAACAGCGAGTTTTTCACCTCATGCACAGCAACGCAAAAATTTCACATTGTGCTCGGCAACGTGTAAACGCCTGCGCAGGTCACGTGACTTGGACAAAAAAAGACGGAAAAATAGCTTCAGCGCTACAATTTCGATTTTTCTTGCCCTCATCACGTAACCTGCGTATGCGTCTTACACATTGCCTAACACAACCTGAAATTTTTTCGTCGCTCCGCATGAGGTAAACAACTCGCTATGAAGGGCAGAGAACAGGAGAGGTAACTTAGCTATATATTGTATGCAGAGATGGTCATAATATAAGTTACATTGGGTAATAATTACAAAAACATTACAAGTTACAAGTAACCTGTTACAATCCCGTTAACAAGTTACTTTTAACGAAAGTAACTTGAATTCTCCGTTACTAATTGTAAGTTACTATTAACGAAGTAACGGGACCGCCACAACTTCTCAGCTACTGTAACCGGTTACAATCCCGTTGCTAAGTTACATTTAACGGGAGTAACTTGATTCCACCACTACTCAGTTACACTTAACGAAGTAACGGGACCGCCACAACTACTCAACTACTGTAACAGGTTACAATCCCGTTGCTAAGTTACGATTAACGAAGTAACTCAACGATCTTGCTCTATTCTATTACTTGTAACGAAATAACTGGACCAACAAAGTTACATGTAATTGAAAAAGTGCATGTTAATTTTTACTTGTGGTTCACGTTATCCACAAAGCGTACCTTTGATGATAATTATTGAACTTTCCGAATGCGCTTTTACCGAAGTTTAAGAGCAACTTAATAATCTGACATTCTTCTTGAAAAATTATTTGTTGATATTAATTGTTTAAACAATGAATTGCAAGTTTACATGTTTTTTGTTTTTACGAAAAGTTGTTTTTTCAATGTTTTCGATCGTTCTAACAGAAGAAAAGAATTCTCATAAGCTTGTTCGTTTAAACATTCAATTTAAACAAATTGTTGCGAACTTATATAAACTCATAAGATGAGTGTGGTTTTCACGGTTTTGGTACTCCTGAAACTGAATTAGATGGTATATTCGAAAAAATTGTTTTTTTGAACACTTCTTTTTAACAAATAATTAGAAATTTTTAATTTTAGAATATGTATATCATTTCCAAAGATTTTTGAGCAATTGGATCAGAATCTGACAATTTTCATGCAAAATTATTTGTTTATATTAATTTTTTTAACAATCAATCGCGAATTCACAAGATTTTGAAATAAGTTTGTACTTTTCAAAATGTTTTTCGTCGCATGATTGACAACAGAAGGAACGCATTTTCACAAACTTGTTTGTTTAAACAATCAATTTAAACAAATTATTGCGAGCTTCTTGCACTGATAAGATGAATGTGATTTTCGCGGTTTTTGGTACCGCTGAAATTTAATTAGACGATATATTCAAAAAAATGACCTGTTTAACAATTCTTTTTAACAAATAATTAGAAATTTATTAGGTGCGCAACTAAGTTGTCGCTGTTTGTCAGTTGATGGCTCTAGCAGTAAGAGTTGGTCGATTTTGACATATCCAAAACGTCACGAACCAAGCTTAGACATATGGTAAACAAACT
>JAPYZL010113259.1:0-10217 GCA_030522825.1 Platygaster orseoliae
CATGCATGGGAAAAAATATTGTATGCTACACGAGACAAAAAGGATGATTTCAACGAGTGCAAAGTTTGGGCACTCGCTTCGCTCGTGCCCAAACTTTGCGCTCGTTGGAATCATCCTTTTTCTCCCTTGTAGCATAAATATCTATAAATCTTTATTGAAAACTTTATATAACACTTCACCAGTAAAATTTCAATTTTTTTATAAAAATCTGTATAAATTGGAAAATGTAATAGAAAGGCCCTTTACTGATCAATGTAAAATGATAGTAACACCTCAAAAGTGCGATGTGCTCGTATTTCTAATGACATATTCATTTTAATGTATCTATTCGTACATTTGAGAAATTATGCGTATGTTATGATAAATTGACGTGGGGCGTTATGAGAATCGGTGTGAATGGCATTAGGCGAGTCGCCTTTTTTTTCAAGTAGAAATCCTGCTTGGATCGTGCGAATTTCACACCTCGGACGTTCCTGGGGCGTTTTGTAGACGCGGCGGCTGTAGCTCTGCTTGTGGTAATGCCGTGAAACCTGTACGGTCCATGGGGACTTGGGAACAGGGATCGGGCAGGATCGGCCCGCTTTCAGATATAATATTCTTCCCCAGAATAATGTATGAACGCTCTACATGAGATTTTTTCGAGGGAGTTTCGTGTGTTGGAATTATTATTTTTCGCTCGGGTCGTGCAAAAACAAGTCGACAACTTGCAGAAATCCCGGGAATAAAAATTTTGATTTGTAAGAAATTTCTTTTGCGTGATTTGGTTCTTCTGTTTCGAAGAAGCTTCGAGAGTTGCAGTCATTCGTTAAAGTTATTCCCAGTTTAAGCAAGTTTTATAAAGTTTCTGACAAAATTTTACTAAAAAGATTTGACTTAACTAACTTCAACCCTCATTTTTCAAAGTTTTATTTTTATTTACATCGCCAATAGGGAAAAATTTCCAAATAACATTTATCAAGAAATTTTTCCCACAAAGGATTTCTCAACATGACGACAATAGTTCAACAATTCAACTCTTAAATGTATACATAACCACTGAAAAAAAAAAGAATAAATTTCTTCCAATAAATTATAATTATCAATTATGAATAATAAACTTATGTATTCCTTACATTGATAAATAGAACATTATCATTACAGATAAAAAGAGAAAGAAAATTTATTTCTTTTAACATGTCAGATCCACCAATCATCAACCATATTCTAATACACATTCGATTGTTGAATTCAAAATGGCTTAGTGATGATATTGCACCCGCTACAACTTTATTTTACAGTCTAATTAATCTAGATATTGATCAATTGAAATGAAAAGTTTTGACAAAATTCGCAGCTTTTTGCAAAGATTCATTCAAAATGAAACAATTTGGTAACTGTTGACAAGGAATAAGTGATTTTGACCACATCAATCAAGGGTGAACCCTTTACTTTTAAGGGAGACCTTTTAACTCTCGGAGTTTTATTACCAATGTCAACTTGAGAATCTACATTCATATTTTCAGGGGTAAGCTTCAACTTTTCAATGATGACCCTCCAATTTCTGCGTTGCTCGAACCATTCAATATCAGGTCTTATCTTTAGAACCTTCAAGATCATTGGAATTATTGATTTTAATAGTTAATCCCTAAACTTTCCATAATTAACTCTTAAATTTTCAAAGTGAATTCTCAACTTTGAATGTTCAACCCTAATCTTCCAGAGTTTTTTTGAAAACTTAAGTTGGAGAAAAATTCTCAACTTTCAGGACAACTTTAAGCTTTCAAGTTTATTTTGACCACTTAACTTGAGAATCTAGAAGTAAGTCTCAACTTCTAGGTGATAGGCTTTCATTGTCAAGGTTTTCGGACTACTTAACTAGGAGGTTAGCCCTTGAACTTTTCATAACTGGCTCTCATATGTTCAAGGTGAATCCTCAACTTTCAAAGTTCAACCTTTGACTTCCAGTGTTATTTTGACAAGTTGAATCAAGGATTCAACCTTCGACTTTTAAGATTACCTTAACCTGTCAACTTAAAGATCTACCCTCATTTTTTTCATGGGTAAGTCTCAACTTATAGGTGATAAGCCTTTAATTTCAGGGTTGCTAGGACCACTTAATATGAAGTCTTACCCTCTTCATTGTCATTCTTTACGTCATGCCATGTCATGTCATGTCAAACTTCAAGGTCATTAGGACCACTCAACCTAAGGTCTAACCTTTTATTTTTCATAATTCACTCTCCAACGTTCAAGGTAAATCCTTAACTTCAAAGTTAACCCTCAATTATCAGGATAAATTCTGAAAACAGTTGAAACTCGACCCGCAAGTTGACAGCCAAACCTCAGAATAACTGAAAGTACGCTTCCAGAATTTCAGGTTAAACCCTAAAAAGCTGAGAAGCAGGATGAAAATTCAAAATAAAAACTCATTCCTTTTACCTCCTACCTTACTCCCCCTTCCCTAAAAAAAGTTGGTCTCAATTTCTTGCGAGCGCGTTTTGGCAATTAGCGCGCGTCAATTGAACCCTGGTAATATCGCGATTCACGCGCGCATTGTGGGTTTAATTGCGCTCCAGAGGAAGACCCCGCAAGGGATTCGGACGGGGGGGGGGGTTAGAAGAGAAAAAGAGAGGGGGGAAGTCCCTTGCATCGCAGGGCTCCGGTGTCAACAGGTTTTATTTTTGCTTTGCGAAAAGGCCAAGGTCCTCTCTCTTTTACCCCACTCTCCCTCCCCCTCCCCCTCCCCCTCCCAAGGATTCTTGGCTTATTCTTCACCAGCGAATTGAGGGATTTTTTTTTATAAGAGTAGAATTGGAAAAGCACAATAAATTTATAATATAACAAATGCAGAATTTTTTATTTCAGATAGTAGGCACTTTGAGTTAGCAAAAAAAATGAAAATTTTGTATAATATGTTTAGAATTTGGTTAATTATATTTCGTAATATTTTTTCAAATATTGATAAGAAGGCTAACTCAGTGAGAGAAATGTTCATTTTCCCCGCGATTTTCAAAATTTTGTACTTGAAATATATGGAGAAGGAAATTTTTGGTAATTTTAAGGATACCAATACCATATTCATGGGGTTTTTATGGAAGTGAAGTACAAATTTTGAAGGAAATTAGTTTTGAGTTATCGGAAAATTTAGAGCTTTCTCGAGTTTTCAATGATATGAATCTTGGAATTTCGTTTTTGGTGGGAAAACTAGAATTGTTTCCCGGGCGAGTTGGAAAATTCGGAGATTTTCGGGGTCGGCAGGAAAG
This sequence comes from Platygaster orseoliae, assembly GCA_030522825.1. Classification (NCBI taxonomy): domain Eukaryota; kingdom Metazoa; phylum Arthropoda; class Insecta; order Hymenoptera; family Platygastridae; genus Platygaster; species Platygaster orseoliae. The sequence continues at coordinate 3,243 of JAPYZL010113259.1, forward strand.
CCGGAAAATTCGCGAGGTGCTTTCGGCGCGAGCAAACGTGTCTGTGAGGTGTTGGCGTGTGTGTGTGCCTTCGTGATCAATATGAGGGCCGACTGTCTACGGAGGTGCACGAGGAAATTCCCGAACTGTGAGAATGGTCTTTTTTTGAGGGAAACAACGCAACGCGAATTTTGAAATGCGATTTTCCAGAAATGGAAAAGGATAATGAAGGGGTAAAGAGCAATTTCAAATTTTTTCGGGCGATAAATGAAATGTAAGATTGAGATGATTTATTCTCAAAAGAATCTTGTAGATCTGGAAAAGTCGTGAAACTTTGGTCTTGAAAAAATAACCGAAAAAAGTTACTTCAAGGGTTTTCTGAAATTTCGTTTGTTTTGAGTTTTCTGGAGTTATATTGATTACTAAGTGCATGAAGCTAACTGAAAATTTTGTATTTTTCATCAGCATTGAAGAACTTGCTTTTTTTGTCCCAGAACTTACTGAAATTTCAAATGCTGTAGCACTTTTTGCATTCCAAAGAATTTTTAATATTTTATGTTTCTTGAAATTATTGTTTATGTCCATGTTAATAGAATTGAAGATACTCAAAACATTAAAAACAATTTTTAGGAATTTGTGAATGCTTCTGCAGAATTTTCTTAAGCTTATCGGATTTGAAAGAAATTTTTTCATGATTTTTGATGTAATACTAAATTTTCAGGATGTCGAATCGTAGATGGAATTTCTTGAAATTCTTCGACGAATTCAGAAAAACATCTTAAAAAAACAACTCATTCAATAGAAACTTTCCAGATTTTTCGAGTATCCTAAATGTAATAAAAAATACTTTTTTCTCTCAATTTCACGCTATTAAATTAGTCGTACTAGAAACTATCATTAGAAATGTTTACAAGATCAGTAAATCGATAAGAAAACCTATAGATATGATAGAACTACTTTTAACTTGAATCGCAAAAGTAATTTATTTAACTTTTCATAATAATAAAAAGTTCCCGAAATTTTGAAGGCAGAAACAATAAAATTTACTGTGTTTTTGGATTACGGCAAGGTTCAAAAAATACCCAAAATATTATGGCACGAATTTCGAAAAAAAACACGAAATCTTGAATTTTCTTTTAATTATAAAGTTTTATTGTTTTACCTAGTCACCCAGACAAGTCACAATCATGTTTAGTTTTTTAAAAAACTTGAAAATTTTTTTTAATGCTGCGATTTCCGAACAGTCTATTTAAACTTGAACAAACATTTTTTTCATGAAGAGAATGGAGTACTTAGAATTTTTATTTAGAATTTCTCCAGGATTTCTTGAAACTTGACGTAATAAAAATATAGCTTGATAAAAACATACGGAAAGTAAAAAGTTTTTTCATCTTCTCGAATGCCTTATCACTTTTCCAAATTCTTCAAAATTATTTTAAATTTCGAAGCACTAAATTCATAAGGTTTGAAAATTCTTTAGCAAATTTTTTGATTCACAAAAACATTTGGTATGATTTTCGAAAAAACTTGGAATTTCTAATCGAAAAAACAACGAGTTTTCTAACTTAGCACCTTAAAACTTAAAAATTATTTATCTACATTTTTTGAGATCTAACTTTGAATTTCAGAAAGTTTGTTGTCAACTGCGCCGTTCGAATCTGGCGCTTTTTTTCTGAAACAATGAAAATCAATTATATCTCGTGCTTGTTAGGGAAAGAGGTAAATTTCTCTACAAACGAAATCTTGTGAAGCAAGTGCTGTACACGAGATTTATTAGTAGCAATTGCGCACGACAGAATTTTCGCAGTGTTTATTTCCGAGAACGTTGGCAATAGACTGAACAGGTGGATTTTATCTATCGCGATTTATTTTCACCTCGAAAATGGACTAAAATGTTCGGCGATTTTAAATGAAAATTAAGCACGTCTGAAAACTTTCGCATTAATTTTGATCAGAATGTAGGTCAAAGTTATGTTTTTTATTCAGGAATTAAAGCTGGATTTGAATTCAAAAGTTTATTTTGCGGACGTTAGAAACTTCTAAGGAAATTGGATACCTTAAGAATTCACTTTCGGAAGTGTAAAAAAGTCTTATTGGAAATTTTCTGGTTTTTAATTATAAATATCTAGAATGAGATGTGAAATACAACATATTAAATCACAGTTGAAATTTGTTACTCTTAATTGTGAAGACAGAAAATGAATTTCTGTTGAATTCTGATCCGGGAATATAAAAGTTGGTTTTTGAAATATTTATGAATTCGAAAATATTGTCAAATAGTGAATTAGTATTAACATTAAAATCCGAAAATCTTGCATATTGAGACTCGAAAATGAAGGGATTAGGAATCAAGTTCAACTCTGAAACAAAGTTGCTTCCATTCATTTAAAGTGAAATTTCTATTAAGTTTGAATTTCAGGATTTCCACTCTCTTTTTGGTAATATTCACTCAAAGAAACTCAAAGAGTATAACAAGTTGTCAGCCATTTAGTTTGGTTATTCTAGAATATAATTATGCAATTCATAAAACAGTTTGAATTAAATTCTTTGTTCCTTCATTTACGAAACTGAGTTTGATTACAATTTTAAGCATAGCTTCTTTGTAGTTCTTTTTTTTCCAGTCAAGAGTTCAATCGAAACAACTTATCAAAATTTCATATTGCAACCAAAAGCTTGCAGATAAGCGATAAGAGCGTTTTTTATCGATTTTTTTTGAAAAAAATGTATCGTACAAAACAATACTTTCGAAGGAACTAATATAAAAATAAAATAAAAACAATTCTACGAACATGTACTTTATGATTATGTTTTTTTTGAAACAACAATTTTTGGGAAAAATGTCTATCGGGAAACTTTAAGAAAAATTTACTACAATCTTGAGAAACCTCCTCCCTCAAGACAGTTCCGGTGCCCTTGCGTTTTATGCCCGATTTTTTCGTACATTTCCGCCGAAAAATCGATCGACTCGGTTTTTTTGTGCGCGCAAAACCGCGTGAGAACGTCGGCGGCGAGCATTTGCAGAAACGTTTTTGCGAGAGGTGTATAGCGCGGGTCAGCGCTGCAGCGACGGCACATGTGCCGGCTCTCTCGCCCCGTCTCCTTCTCCTATAGCGCCGTCTCACTCTCGCCCACCTCTCTCACTCGCTCCCTTTCGCTCTCGCTCGCTCTCATGCGGCGTTGGCTGCCTTGCGAATACATTCGCCGGCCGCGCCGAGGCATTTTATTTCGCTCGCGAAACTTCCTGCGCTCTTTCGGAGAGCGAAGATCAGCACGTGCAGCAACCCTCTTTAGAGGGATCTCTATAAGACCGGGTACCAAAGACCCGTTTTGCATGTTTTGTATTTATTGTATTGCATTTCGGTACAGTCCCCCACGAAAGTGCATAACGTCATTCCCCTGCATTCACGATCTCACGTGATTTTGGGTTTCGGGAAAGATTAGAGAAAATTGAGGTAATTTTGATTGGGAATGTTTGTACATAATTTCTGGAAGCATGATCGATTGGGGAAGATAATTGTATTGAATGTGTGATTATTAATCATTTCAAACTAAATCAACACGTATCTTTGATTATACGATTTTTGGATTCTCTTTTACAATAATGAATAATTCTGTCTGAAATAATAAATATTATTTTATCTTTCGTTACACCATTATTTCAATATCTTGTAACTCTTCTTTTCGTCACAGCCCAGTCACAGTAATTAATGACATAATTCTATACATAATGAAAAATATCCGAAATTGACATAGAAACTATTGAAGTTACATTAATGATGAAAAACTAATGTTCACGAAAATAGTGAAAAAAAGAAAAATAATGCAAATATTCAAAAATAGTCTGAGTAAAGACTGAAGTATTTGTTAATTCAACGGTAACTTTCTGCTGATTTAATAACACCTGAATTCAAATTGTTATGAATAATTATGTAATGCACCAGAATAAAAGTTCTGGTACATGTTAAAAAATTAATTTGATGCTTATTTGTTGCAAGAGGACATCATTCTTTTTCAAATATAAAAAAATGTAACATATTGTTTCAAATATAAAAAAAACGGAAGAACTATGAATAAAATTACACAAATAAGAAATTTATTTTTTGTGATCGACGAAAAACTTACTTTCGCGCCACATAAAGAATTAATTACGATTGAATTCTTAAAAATGTTGAGTTTTTTCAAAAGACAAGCTCCAGGAATTTAAATTGGTCAAAAAACACTAATAGTTCTTAAATTAATGTATTGATTTACGATTTAGTAATCTTTGACTGATTTTTGGGTTAAAAAAATTGAGAAAGTGCAACGTAAATTCTTATTCTTGGCAGCTTACAAAGCAAGTGTCAATAACCTAACTACAACTTATGATTACACTGAAATTTCTGAGTTAACTCATATTTTTCCGTTTCAATCAAATCAATTTTAATAAATAAATTATTGCGGCCACTTTGAGAAATGTTTTAATCTATATATTAACTTGTCTATGAATTGCAATTTGGGCATTTTTGCCTTGGGTGAAACGAGTACAAGCTCAATACTGAAAAAATCTAGAAAAAGTCTTGGCATTTTGTAATTATACTGAGGATACTGTTAAATTTCAAAGAAACGTTTTTCAATTAGATCCTTAGGAACTATGGAAATAATAATTTTTATTACGGCAAACTTTCCAAAAAACTCTTCAGTGACTAACAAAAATTATTTCTGGAAGAATAAATTGATCATGGGCCTTCTGGTTTCTCTCTAACGATTTTTTTCGGTAGAAAAACTGAAGCTATTGTTGGTACGTTTTTTTACTCGTTTTTCACCGCGCCGCGCGCACGAAATGCAAGACAGAACGCGGAATCGAAAGTGCAACGGACTCTCGTGGCGGCGAGATCCCGAGGCGAAGTCGTGGAGGTTGCGAGGCCGGCTCGTGGCACTTTTTTATTTTCACTTTATTTTATTTCATTTTTTTTTTTTCTTTCTTTCTTCCTTTCCCTCGACTACCCGCGCCTTTTTTCTTTCTCATCCTCCCTTTTTCTCTCTCCTCGTACTTTCGCTCGAGGGCCCGAGCGAAGGATCAAACCCGCAGAAAAGAATGGGCCGGGTTTTTTGATAAACGAACACGGGGTGCCTTGCGAATTTTGTGGAAAAAATGTTTTTGTCGGCTCGGCTTTTTGCGGTTTCCGGGCCTGATTTCGTGTTTTCCGCTTGAATTTTTGATGTTTCGAAGAAATTAAGCAGTTTTATGAGTGATGGCTCAGTTTTGGAATGGTTGTCAGAACAATATGAACACAGCAGAACACTGAATTGACGATTTAGTTTTACCAAATCATAACAATTTACAAATTTATCAATGTTTTCGCAAATTTAAGATTTTTATCGACATTCCCTGAATCATTCATGATCTCTATAGAATGAAATATTTTTTTTAGAGAAATTTTTGGAATATTACACTGTTTTTGTACATTAACGGAAACTTCAGAATTTTCCATTATCTTTCAATTTAACGATCATCTGAATTTCCACAAATTTGTTGCGTCTTTCAGTATTATCTAGTATCCTTGAATTTTCGTTATTTTTGCATTTTAGCTTCCAAAGTTATCGAAGTTTGTAACATACTACAAACCATTTCAAACTTTCCAAATTTTATAAAGTTTGTCCAATTCTTGAAGACTTTTTAAGTTTGTCAGATTTTCATTATAAAATGGAAAAATGTACAAAATTTAGAAACATTTTCTGAAATTCTACAAATTATTCCGAGTCTTGAGAATCATTAATGATCAAAACACTACGGATGAAATAAAATGTTTCAAATTTTATAAGTAATGGCAATCAATATTACACGCGTCAATGGTAATATTTATGGTTGTGGTGACTGTATGGTAATTTTTTTAGTGCAATATTCCTTTTATTCGAAATCAAATCAAAAAACTGTTTCTCAGAGACAGTGAAAATTTATTCTTGTATAGAGAAAATACGCAATGTATGAAAGTGAATCTTTTCATTTGAGAAAAACGAATTCCACTTCAAAATTCCAGTCAAATAATTTCAAAAATATATTTAAATGTCAAAGGTAACTCAGTGAAGAGCTACATACTTATCTTTTTTTTACTTTTACTTTCTACTTTGAGTTGCAGTAAATTAATTGACTTAATACGTAAAAATTTGATTTTTCGGAATTTATCACCGTTGTTAGGGATCGTTTTCTTCGAGATCTTGCATAATAAAAATTGTTCAAACATCTTCAAAGAATCTGATACAAAATTACTGAACAAATACTTTAAAATTGTGACAAACCCATTCATATTCATTCACATTTCTATAATAATAATTTTTAATGATTTTTTCACTTTGCAACCGAATCTTCTTCTAATCGATTCACCCATCTGACCTTCAACTTGTGCAAAAACGAAAATGCGAGCTCGCGGTTTAGTAAGAGAATAAAAAATTGCCCGTCTTGTACGACGAGCGATCCCGAGAACTCGAGAACTCGTGCGTCGTCGCATGTAACGAGGAAGCGCATGCAATTGGGATAAAAATCCGGGCGAACGAGCAGTGCAGCTATAAAACGCAAAGTAAAGGAGCGAGAAAGTGAGAAGCCTCTTCCCTCTCGAGCCGCCGGGGCTTCTCTCGGACTCTCACTCGGGGTCAATTCACCTACTCAAACGTGCCGGAAACGAAAGTATCTCATCTGCAATCGAGGAACGCTTGTTTTGTGGAGTGAACTCGCACTCGAAAGGGAGTGAAAATCCTGAGAATCGAGCTTGAGTTAAAATGCCACTTCAAACGAGTGAATCTTTCATTACTTTAGGGGAGCTTCTCATGTAAACGGGGTTTTCCGCTCCTCGATTTCAAGCGTGGATTAAAGAAAAACTATGCGTTGCCCAATCTTGAATTTTTTTACAATTATTAGTCTTTGTTAGATACTGCTTCAGTGTAAATTTCATGTAAAAATATTGAGTGGTTCCTGAGATACAGTTGCTCAAAGTGAGTCATGTTATGTTTGCAGAGGTAAAC
>JAPYZL010113269.1:0-10523 GCA_030522825.1 Platygaster orseoliae
TCATCATGAGAGCCGCAAAATCGTTTCAAAGTTGCGATTTTGAGGTTAGAATGATGAAATAGATATTTATGCTACAAGGGAGAAAAAGGATGATTCCAATGAGTGCAAAGTTGAACACGAGCGAAGCGAGTGCGCAAGTGCACTCGTTGGAATCATCCTTTTTGTCTCGTATAGCATACAATATTTTTTTCCATGCATATGTAGAAGTGTCCACTTCATTTTTATGGAACGCAGGAACGAAATCTCCTTTATGGGGTATTCGTGATTTCTCCCGCTTAATTCCGAGTACCCTAGAAAGGGGATTTTGTTCCCGCGTTTCATGCAAATAAAGTGGCCATTTCTACGCATGCATGGGAAAATAGTTATTTTCGTACTCGGAAGCTAGAACCAATTTTGGCGAGGCCGAAGGTTTTTGCCCGAGTCGAAGGCGAGGGTTAAAATCGGTTGAGTCAAAATTAGCGATAGCTCACGAGTGTGATCAATATTTTTCATCATAATAGTCTCAAAATCACGTCAAAATATCAGTTTTGGGGTTAGAATGATGAAAAAAAAATTTTTAACAAAGGGACTTGAAATTCACGTAAACGATTGTTGATTCCAAAAAAAATCTCGAAATTCGAAAAATTGAAATATCGTACTTTCGTAAGTAGATCTTCAAGAATTAAAAATTAATGAATCCAGGAGAAAATAAAAAAAAAAGGAAAAAAAGAAAAACGAAAAATAATAAAATTCAAAATACATGAAAAATTCTGATAGTAATTAACAAAATACTGAAGAATCCTCTAAAATTTCATAAATACTAAAAAAAATGCAAGAAAAATAAAAAATGATTGAAACTCAAAAACTGTAGTGATAACTGTATTTTGCTTAAAAAATTGATTCGACTTCAATCGTAGAGTATATATGTATAATTCTAAAAATCTGTTTAGAAATTCATGAAAATATTCTTAATATCGTAAAAATACCAAAGAAATATGACAAATAGTAAAAGTTATTGGAAATCTTCATCAAAAATACTGATTAGGATTCAAATCCTCACAACTTTGAAAATTTTCTATACTACATCAAAAAATTCTATAAATCCATAGAAAGATTCACAGAATAATCAAAAATCTATAAAAATACCAGAAAATACTACAAAATTTTTATACATGTAACATAAAATACGAAAACTGTAGAAATCTATAACATACTTCAAACTCATATTACATCTGTGAAATATATTCAAAATTTCGTGTTCATTGTTCAAAAATTCTTATCACAGGAATTTGAAATTCACATAAAAAATTAATATGTGCGATTCTGGATTCCCCCCAAAAAAAAAAATCTCGAAAAATTAAAATATCGTACTTTCGTGACTAGATCGTCAAGAATTAAAAATTTATAAATCCAGGAGAAAATAAAAAAAAAAAAAAGAAAAAAAATACGAGAAATAATAAAATATATAATACATGCAAAATTCAGATAGAAATTTACAGAATACTGAAGAATTCTTCTAAATTTCATCAACGCTAAAAAATGCGAGAAAAATAAAAAATTATTGATACTCAAAAACTGTGTAGATAGCTGTATTTTGCTCCAAAAATTATTTCTACTCGAACCATAAAGAATATGAGTATAATTCTAAAAACCTTTTTAGAAATTCATGAAAATACCAGGATATTCTTCATATCGTAAAAATACCAAAGAAATTATTTGTACAGGGTGGTCCAGTTTAAACGTATAATATTTTAACCAAATTTTTTTCATATTTTTCTGAATTGAAAAGTCCTCTGCTACTTTTCACAAAACTCAAAATCAAAAAAGTCGTTCTAGTGTGAAATTTAAACAATAAATGCACTTTTTCGAGGAGTGGAGATAAAAACCGCAAACCAAACTTTACCGAAATTTTCTTCATGTTTTTCCGAGGAAAAAAGTCCTTTGCCACTTTTGAAAAAACTTAAAATCTAAAAAGATATTCGAGTTTGACATCTGAGAAATCTGATTGGTCGAAACTACTAACTCGAATATCTTTTTAGATTTTGAGTTTTTTCAAAAGTGGCAAAGGACTTTTTTACTCGGAAAAATATGAAGAAAATTTCGGTAAAGTTTGGTTTGCGGTTTTTATCCCCACTCCTCGAAAAAGTGCATTTATTGTTTAAATTTCAAACTAGAACAACTTTTTTTATTTTGAGTTTTGTGAAAAGTGGCAGAGGACTTTTCGATTCAGAAAAATATGAAAAAAATTTGGTTAAAATATACGGTTAAACTGGACCACCCTATATAAATAATATATATTTATACTACATCAAAAAATTCTATCAATCTATAGAGATCCATAGAATAACCAAAAATCCATACAAACTAAAAATCTATAAAACTTAAAACTCACGTAAACGAATCAAAATATGCAACTCTAAATTCCAAAAAAACTCCCAAATCCCGAAAAATTAAAAAATCATAAAATCCCGTCGAAAATATATTTTTTCAAAAAACCCCTCCTGAAAATTATTATTGCCTACACCCTTGCCAAAGTTCCATGATTCGAATTTCAGGAATGCCTCACTTGAGTTTTCGTATTTTCCAACGCTTTGAACTTGTTTCCATATTTTACGAGGTTGGACTGTATTTATTTTTGGAAAGAGTGAGCGAGTTTTTCGGTAATGAGGGTTCATTAATTTCGCGACTTGTTTGATCGGAGTACGTGCTGACGAGGCAATTTACGATAAAGAGGTGCGCGAGAAGTGTCTTTTTTCACGAAAATGTGTTTAATGAATGAGCTTGTGAAAACAGCTGCCTACGTCATTAAATCATTGCGAGAACCGGTTCTCGTTCGACAAGCGTTTCTGCATCCGGAATTTCTTCACGACGCTTTGTTTGTTGTTCGAAGATGTGCTCGATGGATTTTTGCAAAATTAAGATAAATGCATCTTCGACATTCTGAATCGAGAATTTTCTAGATTTCAAAGAAAACTTTCAACACATGTTTTGATAATTTTTGTAAATTCGGTAAATTAATTTTTCTGAAAATTCTTCGACAGACTGATGAACAGAAGTGGATAAAGATAATATTTAATTTAACTTTTTGCACGTCGATAATTTATCTCTGACGTTTCGGAGAATGTTAATTGGTAATTGACGGTGTCGAATGAACGCAGTCCAATATTCAAATCGCTCACAAGCCGATATAATCTCATTATTTATACTCCCAGTCTGCTTTTAAAAATTTGCACTTTTACTCACGATTCTGGAGAATTAGTGATTTCATTTTTTTTCATACATTTTTTCAAGTGCAGATTAACGTAATCGAGGAAGAGGATGAATATTGACGAGGAAATTTCATGACGTCCGGAATTTTCATAATTTTCAAACGTAGGTTTTGAAAAAAATTTTATGAAAATTCTATCAGCATGTAATTGTGATCAAGGCGTAATGAAATTTTTTGAGTTCAATTAACTCGTGGTTTTACTAATTGAAAAACTTGTACGTGAAAACTGTTAATGAATTGATGTCAACTTTTTTTTGAAATTTCGGTCAGTTTGCTTATCTTTTTTTTGATTTACACGTGATGTGAGAATCGAGTGGTTTTTTATCCTATTTACATAACGTCAATTGCAGAATGTTATCTCGAGATAACGTTCATCAATGGAAATTTTTTTGGGTTAATATTATTAATAGAATATTGTGTACGTGCGATTGTGAAATTTGGAAAAAGTGGGAATTTGAAAAATGGATTTTTTCGATTGGAATGACAAAGTTGTTTTATATTGAATATGAAATTTGGTGCTTTTTACTTGAATTACTATTAGGATTAGATATTTCATTTTTGTGAACTCATGTGTCGAGTGAAACGAAGAAATCAACTTAAGCACATTATTTGAATTGAGGATTTTGAAAAGTGAGCCTTAACGGTTAGTGTCGTTAGATCGATTTTAATAAGCCGTACTTGATAGATATTAAAAAAAAAAATTTTAAGTGACTTTTTTCATATGTAGGTTCACTTGCACAGAAATAAATGTTTGATTCCATCATCATTTATTTAGTAAAATATGGACCTACAAAATGTGCATTATGAAAACTATAATTCACATAAACGAACTGTGGTTACTGGAACTAATAATTATTATTAGTAATTATAACTATAACTAATAATAATAATTATTATTTTATTCTAGATAATTTATTTCTGAAAGATTCCGCACGAACATCGTAGAACAATTTTTGTGATAAATCACGAGCGTAATATTGTTTATTTACTGTTTTTTTTTACAGAATTATCGAAATGATCAAGATATTGTAGTCGAAATAAAAAAAATATTTTAATATGTTTATAAAAAAGGTGAATTTTAAAACTTTCAGTTGATTTTTGAAAGTTTTCCAGCGGTTTTTCGAAGGAATAATTTTAATTCTACATTATAAATATGTTAATAAACGATTTTGACGAAAAAAAATATATGGGCAGAAGCGCTTAAGCCTAAGGAACATTTCTACGCATTAACCAACTTGATTCTTTAAATATTTTAGAAATTATGACGATTTGATTCATGCATTGCATGATCAATCGGTCTCTCTTTTCTCTCCTCGTTCGTCGCCGCTCCCACCACTACCGCGTACTGGCCGAGCGCCATCTCCCTTTCTTGTATCCAGCCATTCAATTTCTTTTGATGTGATTTTCAAAATTCTTTAGAATTTTTCTTACTTTAGTAAGATTTTTAGAGCTTTGTTGTAGTTTTTTATAATTGCATACATTTTCGTCGTGATTTTCACGTTCAATTTTTATTTTTTTTTTTAATGATTTGATATATTCATTATTTTCATTTTTTGGAATTTCCAAATTGATTCGCTTTCTGATGTGTGTATTATATTTTCATCAATATTTTTATATAAATATGAAAAAAAATCACACTCATGAATGTTTTGTAAATTACAAATTTTTCGCAGTTTCTTTATTCGTCCCTGATTTTCTATATTTTCTCAAGTTTGTTGTATTTCAATAAGCTTTTTACATTGTTAAAAATGTCATTAATTTCAATAAACATTATTGTATGGTATTTACCTTAAAAATAATAAATACGTATTAAACTCAAACTGATAAACTTACCTATTAATTTCAATTAACACATGTCAGTAGTATATCAAAATAATAGAATTGTATATTGTATATTGTACAAAAAATTCAATGAACGAATCAATTAAAACTCGAGAGCGTTTATTAATTTTCATCAACTTTGTATATTGGTTTTCAAATGCGTTTATGTAAAAAACTTCCAAGACAAGTTTATTAAAATGAAACAAAAATTTCTAACAGTGTAGTACTTTTTCGTATTCTTCCGATTATTACATTCCCTTTTTTGTATAATTTAATACAATTAATGTTTTTGTCATTTATGCATTTTAAAACTGATTTACTTTCCAATATGTACAACATTCTTCATTTTTTATTCCATTTATTGTTGAAATTTTTCAATACCTCAAAATTGAAGGAAAAAACATGTTCTAGAAAAAAGTTATGTTTTATTTCAAAAATGAAAATTACTTCGTGAATAGCTTTTTTATCATTTCTGTAATATTCCTTAATTTTTGGTTTTTTTTTCTCATTTTTCGTTTCGATACTTATCAAAACTTTTCAGAGTCTCAAAATAAACCAAAAACTCGTATTCATAAAAAATGTATTACAATGATCGAGTTGTCAATGAATTTCATTTCTCAAAAAACCAACTCTTTTAAATTCTACTCAATCCCAAATCGTGACCTAGAACGAGAAAAAGAGCCTGCAATCTCAAATCTTTAAAGCCAGTTTTCCAATGTCCTTGAAACTTGAAATTTTAATCAAGTCACAAAAATTATAACAAAGTTAAACAATAAGTTCTTCAAAATTCTAATCAATTAAGATAAAAGTGCGCACAAATGACTCCTGAGTCATTCAAAATATTTGTACTTGCAATAATTTTTTTTCTAATCACTTTTTTTCTCAAATCAAGACAAACTAAAAAAATACTGAACCATTGAATTTTTTTATAACCAGAAAGAGTCATTTAAATAATCATTGAATATTCCTTTTTCTAATTACCCAGAGCATTATCTTATAACAATTTTAATTTAATCTTAAGTATATTTAAATCATTCAAAATACTCTCAAAAATTTCTTTCTAATCATTCCTTCTTTCACCAAATTTCAATTTCAGCAACATTAAACATTATTCAGCACGAAAATACAAATCAATGACTCCAAATCATTGAAAATAATTTTTTTCGTATCACTCGAAATCCAATTAAACTTCATCTCCAACCAACCAAAAAAAATTCAAAAAAAATCTCAAATTTCAGAAAATCTACGTTCAGATCCAAACTAATGATTTCAAAGGTTCCCGGTCAGTTTCCCGACTGAAAAATCCCAACAGACCATTATCCCGACACCGAATTCCCGACAACGTTTTTCACGCTGCGCGTTTGTGTTCAACCTGTTGATTTTTATATGAAGAATAGTTTTAGAGAGCTCAAACTATCCCAAATGTTCGACAATACACTTAAAATTATAACAAGCGATTATGAACAAAAGTAAACAAAAATTATATTGATACGTTAAAAGTAAGTAAGTAATGCTTTGTAAAATTTACAAAATATGGATTTTTCGTTTCAAAAAAAATTAGATTTAATTTTATTTAACGAAAACATGCATTCATTTTTCAAAAGCTACGTTTGAAAAAAAAAAATTAAGAAAATTACAAAATCAAATAAGAAGTATTGTCAGAGGTTACGAAACATACAAGGCTGAAAGAAAAATACTATAATACCTACAAAATTTAACTTTCACGATCATTATTTAAAAATAAAAATGTACATCGGAAATAAACTATTGTAAAAAAAAAAGATTTTTTGTCGGGATCATAGTCTGTCGGGAAAAATGTTGTCGGGATTTTTCAGTCGGGAAAATGGACGGTAATCGATTCCAAATCATCGAAAATACCAGTAGATGAAAAAATAAATTTTCTTGTCACCCGGAGAATAATGATTTGATACAGCTTATGTTTTCGTCATTTATGCATTTACAAAATGATTCGCTTCCCAATGTGTACAACATTCTTCATTTTTATTCCGTTTATTCTCAAAATTTTTCAATACCTCAAAATTTAAAGAAAAAACGTGTGTCAGAAATCGTATAAAATTTTCAAGTTCTAGAAAAAATTTGTTTTGTTTCAAAAATGAAAATTACTTAGTGAATAAATTTTTTATCATTTCTGTAATATTCCTTCATTTTTTGTTTTAATACTTATCAAAACTTTTTGAAATCTCAAAATAAACCAAAAACTTAGACTCATTAAAAATTCATTACAACGCTCGAGTTCTCAATGACAATTTCATTGCATAATCCCAAATCGTGACCTAGAACGAGGAAAAGAACCTACAATCCCAAATCTTTAAAACCAGCTTTCCAATGTCCTTGAAACTTGGATTTTGGAGAAAATCTTCACACTCAAAAACCAAATTTATTTATAAGCAACCCAAATCGGGTTTTCAGTGTAAATTTTAAACCAAAAAAAAATTGGAAAATCGATGGAAAAACCGTGAAACTTTCACTCCTCACGGATCTTCGACCCGAAATTCCGCCCCGTTTACCCGAACGAGACGAGGCATAAAAAATTGCGAGAAAACGAAAAAAAAGTCAAAAGTCCGTTTGCTAACGGTTTCACAAATCCGCGGCGCGCGCGCTCTTTGCGTCACGACCGGCCTCCCCGGGAGAAAATTGAGGTTGGCTCGATGCTTGGACTTCTTTAGTGACTGAACTTCAGTCGATCCAAGCGTTCATGAGCGCGAGCACGCATTTCTTTTTCGCCTTTACAAACGCGTCGAGCAAACATTAATTTTTTCCCCTTTTCGCCTCTGCCCCCAACGTTTTCGTGCATTTTGGAAATTTTTTTGGAAAAATGTCCAGCGTGTGCCACGCACCTTTGCCTGCGCGAATGGAAGCTTTTACAACGCGAGTTTGTTTGAGGGCCGCGGACCAATACGAACGCATTGTGCATTCGCGATTCAGCAAGGTTCGTTTCTGTTGTTTATTTTGATAAATATACGTTTTATTTGTGTTTTATGTCTCGTATCCGGAGATTTCGAAACTTTATGGGATGGTTTTAAAGATAAATAAAGCTCCTGGTGATGAAAAAAAAAAGGTTTTTTTATATGTATTGGTATTTTCGATGATTTGGAATCATTAGTTCGAATCTAAATGTGGTTTTTTGGAATTTGAGGTGTTTTAGAAGTTTTTGGGTGGGTTAGAGATGAAGTTACATTGGATTCTGAGTGAAGAAAGAAAAATTATTTTTAATGATTTGGAGTCATTGATTTGGAGTTTCGTGATGATTAATGTCTAATGTTGCTGAAATCGAAATTTGGCGAGACAAGGAATTATTTGAATATTATTGATTAGATTAAAATTGTTACAAGGTAATTCTATAGGTGATGAGGAAATTTATTTTTTCATCCATTAGTATTTTCGATGATTTGGGATCATTAGTTTGAATCTGAATGTGGATTTTTTCTTGAATTTAAGGTTTTTTAGAATTTTTTGGGTGAGTTGGAGATGAAATAAAATTGGATTTTGAGCGATAAGAAAAAAATTATTTTCAATGATTTGGAGCCATTGATTCTTATTTTCGTGCTGAATAATGTTTAATGTTGCTGAAATTGAAATTTGGCGAAAAAAGGAATGACTAGAAATAAATTTTTGAGAGTATTTTGAATGATTTGAATATTTTTATGATCAGATTAAAACTGTTACAAGATAATTCTCTAGGTGATGAAAAAATTTATTTTTTCATCTATTGGTATTTTCGATGATTTGGAATCATTAGTTTGGATCTAAATGTGGATTTTATCTTGAATTTGAGATTTTTTAAAATTTTTTGGGTGAGTTGGAGATGAAATTAAATTGGATTTTGAGTGATGAGAACAAAATTATTTTCAATGATTTGAAGGCATTGGTTCGAAGTTTCGTGATGATTGATGTTTAATGTTGCTGAAATTGAAATTTGGCGAGAGAAAGAATGATTCGAAAGAAATTATTTTAAGTGTTTTGAATGATTTGAATACTTTTTTGATTAGATTAAAATTGTCACAAGATAATATTGTACGGGTGATAAGAAAATGTATTTTTTCATCTACTGGTATTTTTGATGATTTGAAATCTTTAGTTTGGATCTGAATATAGATTTTCTGAAATTTGAGATTTTTTTTCGAATTTTTTGGGTGAATTGGAGATGAAGTAACATTGGATTCTGAATAATTAGAAGAAAATATTTTTAATGATTTGGAGTCATTGATTCGTATTTTCGTGCTGATAAATGTTTAATGTTGCTAAAATTGAAATTTGGCGAAAGAAGGAATGATTAGAAAGAAATTTTTGAGAGTATTTTGAACGATTTAAATATTTTTATGATTAGATTTAAATTGTTACAAGATAATGCTCTAGGTGATTAGAAAAAAAAAATATTCAATGATTATTTAAACGACCCGTTCTGGGTGAAAAGAAAAATTATTTTCAATGATTACGGGTCATTTACGCTTATTGATAAAAAATCAATGGTTCAATATTTTTTCAGTTTCTCTTGATTTAAGAAAAAAAGTGATTGGAAAAAAAAATTTCTAATATAAATATTTTGAATGACTCAGGAGTCATTTATGCATACTTTTATGTAAATTGATTAGAATTTCGAAGATTTTATTGTTTAACTTTGTTATAATTTTAGCGACTTGATTAAAATCATTACAAGACGATACTTTGAGTGATTAGAAAAAGAAATATTTTTTCATGAGAATTATTTAAATGATTGTTTCTGGACGCAAAAAATTATTTATAATTATAAGATATCATTTATACTATTTGATAAAAATTCAATGGTTCAGTATTTTTTCAGTTTGTCTCGATTTGAGACAAAAAAGAATTAGAAAAAAAATTCATTTCAAGTACAAATATTTTGAATGACTCAGGAGTCATTTATGCATACTTTCATGTAAGTTGATTAGAATTTGAAAGATTTTTTTGTTAAAGTTTGTTATAATTGTTATAAGATGATGTTCTGGCTGAAAAAAAAATTATTAATAATAATTGGGAGTCATTTATGCATATTTTGATAAGCGTTTGGAGTGTTGAATTCTTTCTTCTCGTTTAATTTTTTTTTTTTTTTTAATAAAAACGAAATGATGCTCTAAATTATAAGAGAAAAATATGTTATACAATCATTAGTAATGATAATCATTAACCCTTATTGTGCACACGGGGTATGAGGTACCCCACCGCATTTTCGCGCGCGTTTTTGAACTACAAAAAATGTGTTCTGATATCTGTACTGTTACGTAATTATTTTAGTCAACGGTTGATACCTAAAGTCCATGTATACAGCTTTCCTTTCCTGACGTTAGAGCCTTTTTGTCAGTGGTTAGAAGTTGACCTCTCGGAATTTTGGGGTATGGCATACCCCAACCCCATGTGCACAGTACGTATAATTTCCTTAATAATGGTAACTGTTTAAATGTTGATGTTTTTTGTC
>JAPYZL010113280.1:0-12609 GCA_030522825.1 Platygaster orseoliae
AACTTTTTTGATTTTGAGTTTTGTGAAAAATGGCAAAGGGAAAATTGTCTTAGAATTTCATGAGGAATCCATGATTTCAAGGATTTCCGCACACTGTGAAACACCCTGTATAGCAAAAGTATTTTATGAATTTTATGTTAAAAGTCTTTTTTGTATGTCAAACATATTTTTTTAGATTTTTGTTTAAAAACTGTGTCAGTTTTATGTTTTATTTTCTATTCATTCTTTGTTAATTTTATGATTTTATGTTTATTTTATGTTTTAATTAATGTTTGCATATTTTATGTTGAAACTTCTAATCAAGAAATTGAAAATTTCAAAATACTCTTAATTGCAATTTATATAATGCAATTAATAATAATGAACGTTAGATTGTCAAATTTCAAATGAAAATTTCGATTTTCGACATCTATTGATTATTCTTTCAATTACGATGGCACTAGATTTAATCTTTGAAATTGCCAAATTAGTTATTTTACCCAACAGTTTCATAAAGTCCTTCCACCACTAGAAAACCGTTATAGAATTCTGAAAAAGGTGAAAATGCAGCAGATTTGCTTCGTTCGCGAGCGTTTCTCGAAAAATTAATGCGAACGTCACTCACATTCCGGCGCGTCAAGATGACGACAAGTAGCGTGTTATTCATTTTAAGCAAAGTATCATGAAAACAGAAATGATTTTTCAATTTCTTTCTAACGCTGTAAATGCAGTGCAAACTTCGCGGTAACGAAATGGTAGAACGTGTTTCTAAATTATTCATAAGTTCGTAATTCCAAGCGCGAAATGAAAATTTCATTTTACAATCACTGCCGATTGTTGGCGACACATTTACGCTCTATTCTTTGATTTGAATCGGGAATGAACGGAGCTACTATTCTTTGAAGAGTAGTTTTTGCTAATTATACATGATTATTCAAAATAAAATAATATACTATTGTTTTTAACAATAAAAAATAATTGATTCGAAAGGTGTCGACAGAAAAAATTGTTGTAAGGAGAATCAGGGAAATGTATATTTCTTTCTGGATTTTGTAATTTATTGAGTTTCGATATTTTGAAGGAAAACAAATTTTGAGAACCAGAGTCGCACATTTTTTATGTTCATAAAAAATGTAACTAAATTTGATTTTTGTGATATTCAAGTCACTGATGTTTGGAGTTTTTTGTATAATACTTTTGTATTTTTTAAAATTTTTTAGTACTAAAATAACTTGGAGGATTTTCTGATATTGTCATAAATTATGTAATATATTATATAACTTATGATAATAATATCTAATAATACATAATAATAACTTATTTATTATAATAAAATATATATTTATATAATAATTAATATATTTATTAAGCTTAATAGATTTTGATGCCCTAAAAATGAGAGTTCTAAATATTTTCAATGTTTTAGTAATTTATAATCAAATATTTTTCTAGTTACCAGTATTGATAATTAAACAGCAATTCGGGTAGAACTGAATATTATTTCATGTCAGAATTAAAAAATGTTATAGTATGAAAGTCATATGACTCAAAAAGATTCAATTGCCAATAAAAAATTTTATATGAATAAAAAGTATGGAACATATTACAAATGACAAATTTTTTATTGCAACGTTTAAAAAAAAAAACAACAATCCTGGCTTCAAAAAAATTATTTTCTGAACAGAATTCTGATTGTAATTGTTTTACAAGAAAATTGGAAAAAAGAACAATTTGAATTATACTTCCAAATTACAATCGGTGACGAATGTAGAAAAATTTTTCTGTACGAAAATGCTTTAAATTTTGAAAACTTCAATTTCTGGAGCATCGGATTCTAGAAATTTATACAGAAATTTAGAGAAATACCAGGAAATATTTTGAATTTTACAAACACTGGAAAATTTAAATGTAATGAAAATTTATGGAAGTACTCTTTTCTAAAAAATTTAAGGGGGGGGGGGGGGAAGGGATAAGAAGATTCAGAAAACCGATTTTCTTTTTTGAAGTTTTCTTGAAGTTTAACGTTTCGCAAATGTTGTGTCACAATTTCAAATCGATTAATGATTCAGTGTAAGTCACAAAACAAACTTTTTTCTTCATTTTTAGAGTAATAAACAAATTATAAATGCGTTTTTCTGAAAACCAATTTTTTGAGTCCGTAAACACGATCCTGTAAAATTTACTCCACCGATTCTTTTCAAACTTGGAACTTACTTTCATAGTATAAAATGCTTCCCCCTACGTTTTTGAAAATTTTCTATTTTCATTTTTAAGTAATTTTTCACTTAAAAAATGGCGCAAAATTTAGAGAAAAATTGCGTTTTTTGCTTCAATAAACCACGAATTGTTAAAAAATGAAAATAATAACTTTCTAACGACCGAGGGGGGAGAATTAACTCTTACTTTAAGTAAATTGACCAACTTTTTTGATTTCCGATAATTCTACGCCGAGTTATCGTGTTCACCGCACAACGTGTTTTCAAAAAGACGTTTTGGGAAACGCCCTGTCACCGGCTTATTTTTCAATATTTAATTACAAAAATTTAACAAAATATCCTCTAGATGATGCTTTATAATTAAAAAAAAGTTTGAATAAATTTGCTTGAGCTGTATCTCCGTAAAAAATCAACGAAAAAAGTGTTTTTTGTTTCAAGTTATCCCTCACCCCCCCCCCTCCTTAAGCGAATGCTTCAGAGGAATAAAATTTTGAATTCTAGAGCTTTGAATTCTGAGAGATTTACTTTATCCAAACATCTTCAAAAATTCTGAAAATCTATCAAAATTTTAATATTAGAAATATAAGTACTATGTAACAATAATACTATACATCTTTGAATATAACAAAAAATTCTTAAAAATTTCAGAGCTACTGAATAAATGCAGAGGAAACTAGACATAAATCTAATTATACTCACAGAAAAAGTAAATATAATATTTTCAGAAATTTATTTAACTTTCAATAATGAGAGTTTAATTTTTAAAATTAATATAGTAACTGACATAGAAATACGGAAAAATTCTTCAAATTGTCCGAGTAAAAAAAACTGAAATACAGGCGAAAATGTAAAAATCTGTAAAAAATTTAATTTTTTAATAAATCAAGTATCATAGATACTCAAAATTGTTTCGATTTTCAATACTACACCATGAAGTCCGAAAAATCTATAGAAATCTTGCAAATTTTATTTACTTTGATTCTTTGATCATCGAATTATGTAAAATTGAATAGTCACACATAATTATATCATTCAGTTCTTCAAATGTATAGGTACTAGAGAAATATTAAAAAATATCAAAAGTATGAGAAACAAAAAATCATCACTTCTGTGCTTTGAAAATTATAAAAATCGATTTCCTTTATCTAAATAAAGTATATGAAAAATTTGTGACTCTGGACTTCAAAAGTTGCGAAATTGATTAAAAAATTTCCCAAAATTCGCTCAATGAGCTATAAAAATGGACGTTCTCGCGACTTTGAAAAAGGATATCTAAAAAACGTATTTCGACGATATTTTTACAAAAATTTTGTTAATCACATAATTCACCGTCTTTCCAACAATCCCATAAAATTTTGCAGTTTTGGTATAAGAAGCCACAAAATCAATTAAAACATTCCCAAAAACTCTAGTCATTTCGAAATCTGCCCTTTATTTTTTTTTTTTTGTCCTCGTCCCTTTTTGATTAATGATGCAGACAGTGCTATTGATTGTTTCACGCCGACCACTATCTTATACGCGTACATTTCGCCATTCGATCAAATTTATTTTCTCTCGTATTTTACTCCGTGGATTGACACTTTCCGAAGCACCGCATACCGAGCGTGCATAAACTGCACTCGCGAAACTTTACGCTTGTGACAAATAACGTGATTGATTCAAGTTGAGGCTTTTTCATTGATTCTTCTTAAAATTCAGACTACACCACTCATGCGCACTGTTGCACTTAAACTGCGTATCGACGAATTTTCTTTTTCATTTAATTCATCGATGCACTGGTTTTCACAGCATGCTATTCTTTGACAATACAACTTTATCTGTTTGTGAAAAGTTTAGCTGGTACAGTGATTGGATTATACATCAATGAACAACTGCAACTTGCTAATTGAATTTTTGAACTATCAGGTGGAAAACGTGTACAGTGCTTCATAAGTTTCATGGAATGATTTGATTATTTTAGTGAAGAAGTAAATTTTATTATTAAAGACTACTGAAATTTAATTTTCATTTCAGTTCACATAATTATTTATTCGGGCGTGGATTCTTTTTCCAGGGTGAAACGGGAGAGTGTGGGGCAGCTTGTGGGTGAGAAGGAAGTAGGTGGGCGGGGGGGGGGGGATAAAGCGCATCGGCCCAAGTTCCCGATAACCCCTTTACTTTTGAGGTCGATACTTGGCATCCTCGGGCCCGTGTCTCGGGGAGATTTTCGCCGGCTCGCAAATCTTCTTCGTCGCTGAGTGGTTTGCTGTGTTCCAACGATCAGGCCAGGGTGGAAAAGGCGAAACGTCGCTACTGATCAGCATATTTCGTGCGATAAAATTTGAATGCGAATCTTATTTCATAACCAATGGCGCTATTCCAGAATCTTTTACGACGTATCACCCGATTTTTCCGTTTAATGCCCCACGTTATCTGTCGTTTCGATGTATGTCTTGTCTTGCTTGGTGACGAGGGGAATTTTTTTTGTGATTTGTGGGGGCGAGAGGAAGATAAGAATAAAAAAACGTTTTCGAATTCATAATATTCTACTACTTTCCAGTAAACATTTGCGATCGTGATATCATGTACGCATACATTTGTTGCAGCAATAGCATGTCATCATGATATCATGGCGTGACATGTCATCATGTCATACCGTGATATCATAATGACGGCATTATGATGTCATGTCATACCATGATATCATATGACAGGCTATTGCTGCAACAAATGTATGCGTACATGATATCACGACGTGAATGTTTACTGGGTTGTTCCCCAAATGACGATGAACATTCAGTTTCAGAGTCGATTCGTAAGCTTTAGCAAGATTGAAAAGTTAATTACGCCAGATAAAAGCTTGCGAATCGCACCGCGCAATATTCATATTTTCCGAGTAATACTTGGTACGTGCGGAGGATGCATATTGCATTAGACGAAATATCCGAGTATCCGACTCGTTCTAATCCAGAGAAACTGAGAAAGCTCTTCGAGATGCATTATTATAAGCCGTTATTTGAGTTTATCATTGTTCCTCGGTTCGGTAGCGACTTCATGCGACGAGGCTTTGTCGAAGGGAAAAACGGAAAAAAGTTCGAAGCGGGTAAAGTGGATGGTACGTCAGGCGTAGGGGGGAGGGGCTGAGGAACTGGGGAAACATTATGAATTATGAACTGTAGCCTTTTTCTATGAAAAATTAATTAGAGTGCATGATACAGGGTGTACCAAAATCTCAGAAACCGAAAGAAATTTAATATTCCTTCTTGAATTTCGAGTCGGAAAAGTTATTATTGTTATTATCATAATTATCAATTACTAAGCATAATGAATTCATTTACTTCTGAAGTTTTGTCCTACATTTTTTATTTATAAAAAATTTAAAAAAATTGTATTCTGACATGAAATAATATTCAACTTTACCCTTATTTCAGGCAGTTGCGTAGCAAGACGTTTCGGCGCCCGGGGTACGATGGAGGATGTGCCCCCCCCCCCCAAATGAAATTATCTTTAAGAAACATCGATGGCATTAGTTTTGGATAATGTTTTTGACATTAAAAAGTGTCTCAGAATTCCGAATAAGACACATTGCAGTGTCTTCGAAGTTAAAATAAGATACTACGAGAAGTGTCTTGGAAATTCAAAATATCTTGAAAATTTTTCAAAAACACTTTAAAAAGTGTCTTAGACACTTGAAAGTGTATTAGAGTTCCAGAAAAGATACTTTTCAAGATCTTTAAATTCAAAATAAGACTTCAAGGATTCTCTTTAAGTTTTATATAGATCACTTCAAGTAGTGTTTTAGACGTTTAAAAGTGCCTTCGAATTTATAAAACATCTCGAATAGTGTCTTGGACATTTAAAAGTGTTTTGAAATTTCGAATAAGACACATTGGAGTGTCTTATAATTTAAAATAAGAGATTTTACAAAGTATCTCAGAGATTCGAGAGTGTCTTCAAATTCTGAATGAGACGCTTCTGAGTGTCTTAGAACTTTGAGTAAGACATTTTGTAAAGTATCTTAGAAAGGTCTGATTATCTTTGGATTTTCAAAGACACTTTGAAAAATGTCTTAGAAATCCGGAAATGATTTGGTCTTTGAATTTTAATAAGACACTTCAAGAAGTGTCTACAAATTTGTAATAAAACACGTTAAGAATTAGTGTGTCAGACGTTTGAAAGTGTCTTCGAATTTTCTTAAAACACCTTTAAAAGTATCTTGAACACTAAAAAGTGTCTCATATTTCGGTATAAAAAACATAAAAGTGTTTTAGAATTTCTAATGAAACACTTCAAGAATTGTGTTGATATTGGATAGTGTGTTAGAGTCCTAGATAAGACACTTTGAAGTGTCTAAGCATTTCGAACAAGACACTTTGGAGTGTCTTAAAATTTCAAATAAGGCATTCCAAGAAGTGTCTTAAGCATTTCTGAATATCTTGGAACTTCGAAAAAGACAGTTTAAGAAGTGTCTTATACACTTGAATATTTCTGAGAATTCCGGAAAAGATAGGTACTTTAAAAGATTTTTTAATTTCAAAATAGACACTTTGAGGATTGTCTTAAATTGTTGCATTTATCACCTAAAGAAGTGACTTAGACGTTTGAAAGTGTCTTAGAATTTTCATAAAACACCTAAAAAAGTTTTTTCAACAATGAAAAGTGTCTTCGAATTCTGAATAAAGCACATTGAAATTTCTTAGAATTTCAAATATGACACTTCAAGAAGTGTCTACAAATTTGTAATAAATCACTTTAAGAACTAGTGTGTCAGACGTTTGAAAGTGTCTTAGAGTTTTCTTAAAACACCTTCAAAAGTGTTTTGAACATTAAAAAGTGTCCCATAATTCGGTATAAAAAACATAAAAGTGTCTTAGAATCCTAGATAAGACACTTTGAAGTGTCTGAGAATTTCGAACAAGACACTTTCTATTGTCTAAGAATTTCAAATAAGGCATTTGAAGAAGTGTCCAATTTCAGAATAGGTTTGAACTCTCAAAATCTACCTCTGTCTACACCATTGATTCACTGGCTTGACTTAATTTTTCAAGTTTCTGCAATTTTTATATATTTTTTCTTATATGATTGACTGACATCACGTGTCAATGTGAACGAAACATTTGATCGAATCTCGCGTGAATTTCCAATCAAAATAGAGCTTTCCAATTATTTCCAAACACTCTGCGGATGATGTTGGAACGTCAAAATGGAATTTTCTCTAAGTGGTTAATCACTATTTCAGTTGCACAATATCTACCTTCTTCAACATTTTGAAATAATGTATTTAGCAAATAACAGATCCTCAAAAAATTTGAAGCAAAGAAAAAACGTTCTTAGTATTCATCACGATAAAAACCTCTTTTTCATAAACGAGTTATCAGATACTGCGCAAAGTATTTAATATCCACTTATAAATGGAATAATCTGCGTCTTAAGCTAATTCGAATACATCAAAACGGCGTGCTATTTCTCATGATTATAATTAAATCTTCGTCTGCAGCGAAGAAATGCAGAAATATTTGCGATGGTTTACTAGCAAGATTGTCTCTTGGAACGACGGAGAAAGTTAGCTTCAGTTCTTGGATTTCAGAGACAAAGTTTGAGAAGTGTTGCTGTATCAAAGAGCAAGAGACGAGCATTTCACTCAAAATCAAAGGATGGTATTTTGTTTTTAACTTGTGAGTGGAAAATGAAACTTTGAAAGCAACGAAAAGCTGATGCGAGAAATGCAAATATTATGAACTAAAATTAAAGCGTTATATTAGCGGTCTGAAAGAGATAAGGTTATTATTTCAAAATTAAATTTTTATGGAATTTAATTTTTCTTGAAACCGTAGGAGAGACCGGATCGATAGAATTAATCACAATGAAACCAATTGCCGATGCGGCATGGCGATGCGCGAGGTAGACGGCGATATTAAAAATATATGGTCAGTCGTTCTTGCGTTATTCATCAATTGTCCGTATACATTTCGCGGAGAAAAAGTATTTTCGAAGCGCGATTGCTTTCACGGTCGGCTGTTGGCAATTGAAATCTATTTTGATGTCGCCGTTCGCGAGAGGCCAACGTTGGAAATGAAAGTTAGCGGCGGCAAATTGTATTTCCCTCGTCTAGGGACGGCAAAAGCGGGAAAGGAAGTGGAAGCTGGAGTTGCCACGTAGCAACGCCATCCGCAATCGCGATCCTTTAATTTTATGCGCCGAGTTAAGCTTCTTTTAAGAGTCTCCTTGCTCTTCTTCCATACAGCAACACTTTTGAAACTCGAGCTCTGGGATTCATAGGCAGGGAGTTAAATTCTTTCAGTCTTTTCATTATGGTTGGTTGGAGTCAACTCAGGCTCGGTCTTTTAAAGAGATCATCCTGCTACTTCGTCATCAAGTACCTCTATAAGCTGTTGCTGGATCGAGAAAAAAAAACTGGTGTTTTTCGACAGGTTTATGGTGAAAAATACTGGAATTGTCTCTGTAGGTAATTGTTCGATTGAAAGAAAATACTGTGCTTGGAATAAAATGAAAGTGGTATTATTTTACATAAGGTTTTCTTTTTAAACATTAGTATTTTATTAAAAAGGAAAGAAATGTAATAAGTTTACGGAATAATTATGTTATTTCTATTATACTGCATAAATGAAGATAACGATAATCGATTAAATATATAATCATTTGAAAATTTGTGAAAATTTTAGAACATGTTGATAAGTTTCTTGGATCATATGAAAATTTCGTAGAACTACAAAAAAGTAACTAGTATTTTTCGACATGTTTATGGTGAAAAATACTGGAATAATCTATGTAGGTAGTTGTAGATGTAATATTATTTTCCCTAGAGTTTTTTTTGAAACATCAGTATTTCATGAAAAAAGAAAATAAATGTGATAAACTTACGGAATAATTATGTTATTCCTATTATAACGTAGAAATTAAGAGAACGACAATCAATAAAATAATTATTTGAATATTTTTATAAATTTTAGAAAATGTTGATTAATTTTCTAGATCATGTGAAGATTTTATAGAGATAGAAAAAAATGGAAGAAAATAATTGAAATTTTTAGAATTATTAGAAACAATAGAATTTTCAAAATCGTTTCGCTATATTTCTTTGACAAATTTCGGAATATAATCTAATTTTAAAATTATGGCGATTCCGAAAAATTGAGACACACTAAGAATTTGATTAATTTTATTAACAATAATCAAAATTTTAAAAATTAGTAGAATTTGAGAAAATGTCGGCGAATTCCTTTCTTTTCAGAAAATTCCAAAATTTTCACGAAACTGCAAAAACTGTGCGATATTCTTAAATTTTTGAAAATCAAGGAATGTTTTATGGTTCTAAAAATATCAATTACTTTCAAAACTTCAATAAAAAGGATAAATTAAAAATATTTTGATAAAATTCAGGAACACTGGTAATTTAAAGGATGTCAGATATAAATTCGAAAAATTTAATAAATGTGTAGAATACGAAGGAATATTGACACATTTCAGAAATTGTAGAAAATTTCGAAAATATGTTCAAACTTCATCCACTTATATTTTCCAATTTTTCCAAATCATCAAACTTTTTTTATATTTATTATGAATATATTTATATGAAAATTTTATAGAACTATAAAAAAAGGTGAGGGCATAATTTAAATTTTTAGAATTATTAGAAATAATAGAATTTCTAAAATCGTTTCACCGTATTTCTTTGACAAATTTTGGAATAGAATATAATTTTTAAATTTAGGTTCCGAAAAATTGAGACACACTATGAATTTGATAAATATTACCAACAATAATTAAAAATTTCAGAATTAGTAGAATTTGAGAAAATGTCGGCGAATTTATTTGTTTCTAGAAAACGCCAAAATTTCCATGAAACTGCAAAACTGTGATATTCTTTAGATTTTCGAAAATCAAGGAATGTTCTATGACTCTAAAATAATAACTACTTATAAAATTTTAATAAAAACAATAAATTAAAATATTTTGATGAAATTCAGGAACACTGGTAATTTAATGACTGTCAGATACAAATTCAAAAAATTCAATAAATGTGTAGAATATAAAGGAATAATGACACATTTCAGAGATTGTAGAAAATTTTGAAGATATGTTCAAACTTCATACTCTAATGATCTCAAATTTTTCTAAATCATCAAACATTTTTTAGATTTCGTAATAATCATGTATATCAAATTTCATATTCAATTATTATCATTGATACATAACAATTCAAAATTACTCAAAGTTTCCTCATTTTTCCAGTTAAGACTTTGTAGACTTAAAACTACATTGATGCACTTTTTCATTTCGCATTTTGAGTTGTTCACAAAATTTTCTTCAAATCATCATCAATATTTCACCAACAAAGGAAGTAAATATCAATAATTCACGGAATAATAATATTATTTTCATTAAAACGTAGAAGTAATAATAATGATCAAGAAAATATAATATCATTAAACATTTTTTTAAAATTTTGATAAATTTTCTAGATTGTATGAAAATTTTGTAGAGCTACAAGAACAATGTGAGATAATTTAAATTATTGCAACCCAATAATTGTTTTACTGAATATCATTGGCAAATTTTGATGTATTGTTCAATTTCGAGATTTTAGCGATTCTAAATAATTGAGACACACTGTCAATTTTACAGATTGTCAACAATACTTAAAATTTGAAAATTTTCAAGAAACTGCAAAAACTGTATGATATTTTACAGATTCTAGAAAATCAAGAAATTTTATAACGTTCGCGAATTCTCAATAAATTTTAAAATTTGATGAAAAACAATAAATCTTGAACATTTCGATAAAGTTCAGAAACACTGGTAATTTGAAGAATGTAAGGTAAAAATTCAAAAAATTCAATTAATGTGTAGAATATCTGGGAATATTAATGAATTTCATAGACTGTAGAATATTTCAAAAATATTTTATAACTACGGACACTTATATTCAATGATTTTTCAAAAATCAGTAAAACTTTTTATTATTAATTTATTACTATTAATAGATAGCAATTCAAAAATTATAAAAAGCTTCCTTATTTTTCCAGTTAAGATTTTCTAGACTAAAAATTACATTGATGAACTTTTAAATTTGGCATGTTGGTTTCGTAAAATTGAACACTTTGTTTTAAGTTTGAAAACTTATAAATAAAATTTTCAAAAAGCTATTGCTAAATCTTTTCGAAAAAACTGCTGTATAAAAATACTAATAAAACAAAGGAATGCTTTCATTTCTTTCAAACTTAATGAAAAAGTTTTATAGCAGAACACTGAGTATTGAACATTTTTTAATTTTTACATCTTCATTAACATTGTAACTATTACAATTTCAAGTACCATTTCTCCTCCAAAAATACCTAATTAACAAGTTGAAAATCGATAGCAAATATTTCGTTTAATCAGAAACTTGGATAGTGTTTATTGTACATAGAGGCACTTTCAATTGAACTGAGTTGAATTTGTTATCCATTGTACCGAGTAATTAATTTCTGACCGTGCCCGGTTCAAGTTGTTTTCATAGAAGTTCCCGTTCAGAATATTATTATTTAATAAACTCTGGTCTAGTTGGAGTTTCAAGTGAATCTTCGAATTACAGCATATTCATCATCCCTTTTATATTTACAAATTCATTGGAAAATTGAAATTCGTATCGCACAATTTGGGCGTCCTTTTGAAGCTTCAGAAGAACAATGTACAACGAAAAGTAATTAAAATCATGTTATTTGTAATTTCAGAGTTCAATACAGGCTGTATACCCCCCAAGTGGGGGGTATACAGGGTGTCCCAAGTAAAATGTAGCAGTCGAAAACCATAAATTTCTTATGAAAATCTAAGAATTTTTTTCCTTTGCCATTTTTAAAAAAAAAACTCAAAATTTACAAAGTTATTCAAACCAAAAATTTTAATAATAAATGCCCTCTATCGATAAGTGGGGGTTAAATTGACGGACAAAACTTTTCCCAAATTTTTTTCATATTTTTTTGAGTAAAAAAGTCCTATGCCACTTTTTACAAAACTCAAAATCAAAAAAGATATTCGAGTTTGAAATCTAAGAAATCTGATTGGTTGAAACTTGTGACTTAAATATTTTTTTTGATTATGAGTTTTGTAAAAAGTGGCGAAGGACTTTTTTACTCAAAAAAATATGAAGAAAATTTGGGAAAAGTTTGGTCCGTGGTTTTTATCCCTACTTGTCGAAAAAGCGCATTTATTTTTGAAGTTTGGGCCTTAGATAACTTTTTAAATTTTGAGTTTTTTAAAAAATGGCAAAGGTAAAAAAGTCTTAGATTTTCATAAGGAATCTATGGTTCTCAGCTGTCACACTTTACTTGGGACAGCCTGTATATACCGAGAGACGAGCTCTGGCGTCCAGTACTATAGATCATTACCGAAAGAAATCTTTCCTAAAAAGTTAAGTAAATATTTTTGTTTCCAC
>JAPYZL010113284.1:0-16323 GCA_030522825.1 Platygaster orseoliae
TACTACCTTAAATCTGTATAATTTTGAGATTAAAATGGATTCACTTTTTATCCTTATTTTTTAGATTAAAATAGATTAAAAAGAATCTGGATTATATTTAGATTAAAATGGATTCACTCCAATCCTTATTTTTGGATTGAAATAGATTAAAAGGAATCTGGATTATATTTGGATTGAAATGCATTCACTTTAAATCTTTATTGTTTGGATTAAAATAGATTGAACAGAATCTGGATTATATTTGGATTAAAATGAATTAACTTCAATCCTTATTTTTTGGATTGCAATAGATTCAAAGAAATCTGGATTATATTTGGATTGAAATGGATTCACTTTTAATCCATAAAAAATATCATCTGGATTGTGTGGATTCAAATGGATTCAAAAAGATATAATTCTAATCTATTTCAATCCATTGGAATCCATCGTCGGCAAAAGGGTAAATTTTCCGATAATATTAATAAAACTTTTTCAAAAATGTATTTTGCGTTTAACTCGAAAGCTGCGAATATTGAAATTACGCATTTGAACTACCTGAAAAACCGAAAAAGTCTTAATCCCGGTGTTAACACCATCGCGAAGATAAAATACTCAAGGCGTCAAATAGTCATTGAAGATACGAAAGTGGATTAAATGCAGTCGATCCAGGAATGTGATTTTCATGAATAAGATTAAATTAATCCACGATAATCACGCCATTTCTCAGAATTCATTTTCGATAATGATTTCTTGTTAATCATGACTTTTCATTAATATTGACAAATTTTGTGAGCTATATTGTTGAAAACTATCTTCAGATGCAATGAGAGAAAAATCTAGTAATTTTTACTGAAAATTATAGCAATGGGGGATTGAGATAAAATATAGTAAATTTTACTTTATACAGTATTCTATTATTAAAAAAATTCGTATTGTAGTCATTGGCATACAATAAATTAATTGTGGATGTACGTTCTAGTGAAACTTATACATGTATAATAATACTTATAAAAAAATGTAGAAATTATGATCAAGTAATGTAATTTCGCATATCTTGTATATTGAAAACTATTATTAACTGTAGGGCAAAAAACAATATTTTAAATATTTTTTCACTATATGTATATCAACTTAGAATTGCTATATTTGACGTTTGAATGTACTGCATGGAAAAAAAATATATTTATGGCTTAATATATGAAAAATTAAAATATAACTGTAGATTCATATTTTATTATGTAAAAAAAATTTCCATGTACTTATATCATATGTATACTTATACTATGTAATGTAAAATATATCAATAGGAAGAAGAATAATATTATATAATATAATAATATATTTATTTATGTAAAATATTCAGGCGGCCGCGGACAGAGATAATGTTTCTTTGCAGATTTTGTAGTATGATTCATGTACACAAAATTTTTGAAAGAGAAAACTGTCAATAAGCAATAATAAAGTTAAAAATTTATTTAAAATATTTAATATTGTCAATATTTATAATATAAATTACTAGATTTTTTCTCAGTGTGATTTTTCACTCGCATGCAAAATCTTTTTTCTCTGTTGTAAATTTTTTATTTGTTCACTAACTGAAACGTGTAAATAATTTCTAGAAAAATGCATGAAAAATAATTAAACAAAAACCATAGAGCACAAATTTAGAAAATGAGAAATCGATATCGCAAATCTACGCAGGTTTTTGTTTTTTGTGTTAGTTATTTTTCATTTTGTCTCATTTATCATGAAAAATGATGATAATTAATGTGATTTTTATGGAAAAATTGAGATGGAAAAAAATGTATAATAACATTGAATTATGATGATATTACAATGAAGACAATTATCATTCACTCGGGTAAAATGGAAACCTCTCCGGAAAAAAATAATAACTTTCTACCAATTAAAACATTAGAATTAGCATAGATTTCGTAGATATTTAATGATTTTTACATTTAATAATTATTTTTTCCAATTTACTATTTTTTACTCACTCTTTTTCCAAAACACTTATTTACAAAATATATTTTTGTTCTATTATTTTCAGGTTCAATATTTGTTGTTAACTAGGTAAAAAAATACATTCAAAATTATTTAAAAAGTCCTAATGAGAGTATTTTAAAAAATAACGGTGATCTGAATATTTATGTTTCCAATGGAAACATATTTTTTATTTAATTTTATTGTTGTCAATGCTTTTCAAAAATCGATATTGGAAATTATACATTAAAAATTTTTTACAAAGAAACTTTCACTAAAATTAGATTATATTATTCTCTCTATGATTCTCTCAAATCGAATAAATTTGTTCAGAAGAAATTTGTAATGCAGTCGTTCAAATCTCTGTGTTTATTGCTTCGTGCTTTGATTTTATTATGTTCATTTCACTAGAAAACAATTTTTATTCAAAATTCTTAAATTTGCATTATACAGTTTTCATCGTACATATCAAAACAAAAAATCTATTATTTGAATACTATGAAAATTGCTTTGTGTTTCTAATAAAAATTAATTTTTCATAACAAATACTATTTATTTTGCATACAAAATTCAACTTCTTGTCGTTTTTCACAATATTCTTTCCTTATTTAAGAAAATTAGGAAATGCACTATAAACCCAATGATAAAGAAACTACAAAACATAAAAAGATGTTAAAATACATTTACTTTGAAATATAATTATCAGAAACTATTATTAGATTCAACTTTTTCCATTCGAAAAGAAAAAGTATATATTTTTACATTTGTAATACAAAATCAACAATTTATACAAAAAAGTATGCATTTATTTATATTGCATGAACGATAATATAGTATCAAAATTATTGTATAATTTGTTTATATTCAAAATGTACAACGTTCTCATGTGTAAAAAAATTTTATTAAATTAAGGAGATTTTACAAACATCAGTTAAAAATATAAACATCAGTTAAAAATAAATCATCAGAAACTATCATTGGATTTAACTTTTTTCATTCGGAAAATAAAATATATTCACACATTTGTAGTATAAAATTAATAATAATTAAAGTACAATTATCAAAATAATCAAAGTAATGATAAAAAAATTATTATATATTTTGTTGATATTAAAAATATACCACTCAATCGTGTATAAAAAAAATTTATTGGATCAAGTAGATTCTATAATCATCAGTTTCAACTTATCAAAACCATCATCCTTTCTTCTGACTTCAGTGCAGTAAAAACTACAAAAGAAGAGTCGTTGGAAAAAAAATATTCTACAAATTCCGCATTGTTCCACTCACTGTTCATTGCCGAAAGTCGCAGTCGTAGTAACGAACACCGCAGCCAGAACAAAGTACCGAAGCTGGAAAAATGCATCATTTCAGTGACAAAGCCAAACACTTTTCTCACGATTTCTTCGATTCACACGCGGCAAGAATAAAAATGTAAATAAAAAGTAATCCTCGTGAAAAAAACAATAAGTCGTTAAAAAATCTCGGGAAAAATCCGTTCACTTGACGCACTTTTTGGAGAAAATTTATGAATTTGAGGTGAATAACCGCGCGCGAAAATGATGTTCGAAGGTCTTACAGCTGCAGTGGTGAGTGCAGGGGACGGCATTATTTTCGTCCCGTCGCGACTTCCGGCTCATGCGGTTCCTGGTGCAACGCGGTTTTGCAAACAAACGGATTTAATCCCGGGCTTTATATATATACGCGGCGGCTCATCGCGGGTGTAATGAAAGGCCAAGTGGGGGCCGCGAAGAGAGAATCAAGAGAACAAGACTCAACAAGAAGGACTTGGCATCGCTCCGGCCGTGACCCAGAGTCGATAGTGAAAACCCGGCGTCGATGTGCAGCCTCGAGAGCGGAAAGTGAGCGTGAGTTATCATCATCATCATCATAATCGGAAGTTGGTTGCCTTTAACAGGGAAGTGCTGTTTCAGGGATCTTGCATGGGAATTCGGGCTTCTACAAAATTATACAAATTTTGAGAATACGTTGGGGCACAGAACTTCCAATCTAAAACATCCAAAATTTACAACATTCAAAATACAAAGCATCTAAATTAAAAAACATCCAAAACTCAAAACCTCTAGAACTAATAAGATTTTAATAACTAATAACAGAACTAATAACAGGCTTTTTGGAATAGTAAATCAGTACGACGAGTACAAAAACGGAAACAATGTAATTGAGTACGAGAGAAATATAGGATATCATTTGCATATGTAAAACCAATGTGACAAAATTGTGATAAAATACATCGAAAGTTATCAAATACTACAAACATATGTTGATTGTGACGATGACTCTACTACAATTATCGGAAAATAACATAATAACAGTTTTACTGTTTTGAGGCTTTAGAGTTTTCAGCGTTTGGATTATTTGAGAGTAATAATTTTTAGAGATAATATATAATAATTTATAATAATTTGAGAATGATAATCTTGAGAACAACACAGTTAAAATAGTATTGAGAAAGAAACGTAGGAATTTGTACGGTGAATGTTGGGAAAATTGTTTAATTCAAGGGATATCTAGAATATTATTTATGTTTTTCTTATATTTAGAGATAAATATATTAATTTTTGCAATGCAGTACAGTAAAACGTCGAATATAGAAATTAAAAGTTGATATTTAGTAAAAAAATTTCCCGAAATTTTGAAAATTTTAAAATGCCTAACACATCGAAAAAAGTATATTTTGAACGAAGTAACAAAGTAATACAGGTAATTTCCAGTGTCAAAGTTTTCGAGGAACTCAATAATTATTGTAGGATTATAAACAATTTCGAGAATTTATGAGGTTTACAGGATTTTCTTGATTAACGAAATTTCGGAGATTCAAAAAAAATTTGGAAATTAACAATATTCCTAACATTTCTCAAAATTATGATAATTCACCAGTTAGTAACATTTGTAACATTGCGAAATTTTCAACAATGTGAAACATTTTCAAAGTTCAAAGAAAGCATTATGAAAATTTTGAAAGTTCTTGGAATTTCGAGAATTTTAATAATTTCAAAGTTTTAGAGGTTTGTGTAATTTTTTGAAATTCTGAAAAGTTATAATTAACCAAAATATATCATTATTATATAAATTTATTATATATAGTTATAGTTAATTATATATTATAGTTGATATTATTATTGATGATTTATATATTATTATTATTATTTATTATATACAGTTATAAATAGTTATATAGTTATACATAGTTATATAGTTATTATTTATATATAGTTATAGTTAATTATATATTATATAAATATATATTTAACAATATTCCTAAAATTTCTCAAAATTACGATAATTTACTGATTAGTAAGATTTGTAGCATTGCGAAATTTTCAACAATGTGAAACATTTTTAAAGTTCAAAGAAAACATTATGAAAATTTTGAAAGTTCTTGGAATTTCGAGAATTTCACTCATTTCAAAGTTTTAGAGCTTTGCGTAATTTTTAAAAATTATGAATGTTATAATTAACAAAAATATATAATTATTATATAAATTTATTATTTATAGTTATAGTTAATTGTATATTATTTTATTAATTATCAATTATATTTTTATTTTTATTATTATTATTATTATTATTATTATTATTATTATTATTATTATTATTATTCTTTATTGTATATTATATATAATTATAGTTAATTATATTATATATTATATAAATATGTAATTCACAATATTCCTAAAATTTCTCAAAATTACGATAATTTACTAATTAGTAACATTTGTAACATTGCGAAATTTTCAACAATGTGAAACGTTTTCAAAATACAAAGAAAGCATTATGAAAATTTTGAAAGTTCTTGGAATTTCGAGAATTTTAATGATTTTAAAGTTTTAGAGCTTTGTATAATTTTTGAAAATTCTGAAAAGTTATATTTATTGTACTCGTAATTGCGAAAATTCGACGAATTTCTTAAACTTTCAAAGAGTAAATAACTTCGAACATTTTAAGATTTTCAACAATTTTTCTTATTGTAAAAGTTTGTAATATTTGAACATTTCAAAAGTCTAGAAAAATTTAAACAAATTTTTGAATTGCAAACATTTACAAATTTTTTTATATTTCAGAGATTTGAAGAGTCGTAAAAATTCTAAAATTTTCCAATATTGACGATTATTGAAATTATGTACGAAAATTTTACGAATTTCTTAAACTTTGAGAAAGTTGATGATTCCGAACATTGTAAGATTTTAAACAGTTTATCATATTTTCAAAGTTCAGAGTATCTTAAAAATTTAGGAAACCTAGAAAATTTGGTCTAATTATTGAATTTTAAGCATTTCCGAATTTTGTTAAATTTCTGAAATTTGTAAAAAATTCGAAAACTCTGAGTATTTATAACACTTATGATAATTCAAATTCTAAAATTTGTAATAATTTCTTTGATATTGAGAAAGTTGATAATTTTGAGCATTTAAAATTTTGTAACAATTTAGAAAATTTTAAGAGTTCCAAGTATTCAAAACATTTTGAAATTCTAGAAAACTATAGAAATTTTCAGAATGTAAAAACTTTGAAAGTTTCATGAATTTCAGAGATTTTCAAAAATTTCTGAAATTCATAATATTTATGAATATTGACATTCCAAAAGTTTCATACATTGTAGAATTTTAAAAAGGTTGATAATTTCAATCATTTATAAGATTTTCAACAATTTTGAGAATTTTTAGAGCTTGGAGTATTTCAAATTTTTTGATAGTCTACTAAATTTTAAGAATTCAACAGATTTTGAAAACTTCCGAGATTTAAAAAAGTTTCAAGGATCCATCTTCTAATCAAGAATTCTGTAATAAAATTACAATGTTTTAAATTGAAATACATACAAGACATTAAAAATTACTGTACATGATCATAATTTCTACATTTTTTCATGAGTATTATTATACTATATGGCGATAACTAAAATTTAAATATTTTGAATAATACAAAACTGTATATAATAAAATAATTATACTTAATCCCCATCTTCCATGACTATATTTTTTAGTAAAAATTACTACATTTTTCTCTCAATGAGCGAATGTGCATAATTTTTACAAGGTTTGAAATTTCAGGATAATCCAAATTTTCGTTGCTTATTTTGAATCAAATAAGGAATTTGAAATCAATTATTGATAAATGATTGTCATATACAAGATCAATGACGGTATTATTCAAGCATGCATAATTTTATCATAAAAAAAATTCAAAAATATGAAAATATCGTAGCTGAGAAAAAAAACCAAATAATTTGTACCATTAATATTGGAAAAATTACTGAATTCAAGGAAAATCTACAATATTATTTTAATTTTTATTTAGAAGTAAATATCAGGAATTTTGAAAAAAATGAACATTATCCACTCAAGCCTAGAATTTTTTGTTGTAATTTTTTATGTTTAATACATTATTGCTTTGCCCAGATTTTTTCAATTTGCAATAACTTCGATTACCATTTACCTTGAAGCAAAAAAAAAGCGAAAAAAATCAGAAATACAAAAAATTCAAAACTACTAAAAAAACAGCGTTGACAATGATTTATCAAAATTGAGTTCCAAAAATTGAAGACTTCAAAAACTCATGTCTATTACACATATTTTTATGTTATTATTCATAAATACTTCTTTTCTAGTCTGTTGATTTCCAATAAAAACAAAGATTCAAGTACATTTTAACAACAATTCTTATGCTTCTATTTATAATACTTTTTGTTGTAATATATTATAAACTTTTACATTTTTTTATTTAATATTTTGAAGATTTAATATTTTTATTTTTGTATTTATAATACCTATATTATAATTATAATAATTTTTCTGATAAATTTTTCGATAACGCATGCATATATATACGTATAGTTTCTATTAAATTTAACGCATGAAACAGAAAAAAACTCTGATTGAAAAAAGGCACTTTTCCAACAGGGAAGCGTTATTCTTGCATCTCATTTCGATTGTTCCGTGCTCAAATTCAACAATTTGAAATTCATCACGCAAATTTATTCTCATAGACAGGTTGCGGAAACGCACGAAACTAGGGTGAACGCACTCATTAATAATTAGTCCTTGCACGCTATTTCTTGAAAACGAAAACGATTCCGCATTACCCATGAGAACGCTTTTTATTCTACAAAATCATAGCTATTTGATATGAAATTTTGAATTTGATGTATTTCAAAAGTTATGCAATCCCACGAATTAAAGTTTTCATGAATTAAATAATCAAACGTTGAAAAAAATTTAATTAATTGTTTAAAAAATCATTAACTGTTTATTGTATTTAGTTTGTAGAAATTTGTGTTACTACGAAACAAGATTTGACCTTGAAAATCACTATTTTCGCTAATAGTCACTGGATACACTTTTCATTTTTATTTAGTAACATTTTTCAAATGCGCAAATAAAACTTAGCTCATAAGAATTTCTTGAAGAAAGCGTGCAGTAAACAGCAAAAAAAATAGTATTAGAAATTCACGAATAAACCCATTCGAAGACACATCGATTGGGGGCGAAACGGGAAAATAGCGATTTTCACTCTAAGATGAGCGCGGTACAAATTAATACACAGCTCGATCAGTGGCGTCGAAACGAACATTTTCTTTCGAGAACTTGATGGAATAACAAAATTTAAAGACTTGTGTCAAAAATTTCACAATTTTTTATGATATTTTTTCGTTTCCAGGTATTTTTGAATTAATGGAATACAGAAAAATGAGTAAATGGCAAGTTCTTTATTTTCAAAATTTACGTTAATAAACGAAAGACAAAATTATATAAAACCTAATGATAATGATAAAACATTTTCTATCTCATCCAACTTGAAATCGCATGAGTATTAAAATTGAATAAAATCTGTACTGACAAAATTCAATTGAAGAAATGGTCAGTTTTAAAATTGTGAGGACCAATTGGCTAGTCAATTGAAAATGCAATTAGACATTTTTTGGGGAAACATAAACTAAATTCCAGTTAAAAATCTAAGTGGATTTCTAGTTGAAAATTCAACAAGACTTCTGCTGAGAAATCCAATTGAATTTCTTCTGGAAAAACATTAATAAAATTCTAGTTGAAAATCCAAGTGCATTTCTAATTAGAAATTTATTGGGTTATCAACAAGATTTCTACTTAGACATCCTTAAAAATTTCTTTTGGGAAAATCTAAATGAAGTTTCAGTTGAAAATTCAAGTAGATTCCTAGTTTAAAAACCAATTGGATTTAATTATATGAAAAACCCTTGATGTATATATGAATAATATCTAATCAACTCGATCTCGAGGAGCCACATATTAATGTTGAAAGAAAATCAAACTCCTTTACCAATCATAAAGATTTTATTAATACCAGGCATACAACACTTATTTTATTTAGCTCTCATCAGGAAACTATAACAATTTTTTACAATATAACATATTGACACTTACAACCCAGGTAAAAATGAGTAGATCTTTTGATATCTACATGAGATCTACTGTAGATCTACTCAAGTAGATCTACAGAGATCCCAGATTTGGGTACATCTACGTGAATCTACATAGATCTATAGAGATCTGCATAGATGATGCGAGAGATGAAAGATAGAGATCTACTTGTAGATATACGTAAATCTACAAAGATCTACCAGCAAAAATGACCAAGATCAACAAATAAATCTGTAAAGATCTTCATAGACCTACCAGCAGATACATGGAAATGACAGAGATCAACAAAAAGATATATGAAGATCTTCGTAGATCAACCAACAGATCTATGGAAATCAACCCCGATCTACGAAGACATACGGAAATCTAGTAGTACATCAATAAGAATCTATGGTGATCTACAAGTAGATAGACAGAGATCTACCTGTAGATCTATTTAAGTCTACGGTTATCTATTATAAGATCAAATGAGATCTATAGACACCTATAGTGGATATCTAAAGATCTACTACAGATATCCAGAGATATATTTTAGATCTCCAGATATCTACTCATTTTTACCTGGAAATTGTTAAAATCTAATCGGATTTAATTATATGAAAAACCCTCTATGTATATATGAATAATGTCCAATCAACTCGATCTCAAGAAGCAACATATTACTGTTGAAAGGAAATCAAACTCCTTTAACCATCATAAAGATTTTATTAATACCAAGCATACAAAACTAATTTTATACAGCCTTCATCAGGAAACTGTAACAATTTTTTACAATATCACATATTGACACTAACAATTTAAAAGTATAAAAACACAAATAACAAAAGTTGTTTTACATACGTTGATCAAATTTCGAACTACATATAGTACTATTTATAGTATTATATAACTATAGATTGAAATTCCAGTTGAAAATCCAAGTGGATTTCTAACCAGAAACCTACTTATCGTTAGATGTTCATTTGGAATAGCTAATTGGCTCGCTCAATTAGACTTATAATTTCTCCAATTGGATTTACAATCGTATCA
Source organism: Platygaster orseoliae (assembly GCA_030522825.1). Classification (NCBI taxonomy): domain Eukaryota; kingdom Metazoa; phylum Arthropoda; class Insecta; order Hymenoptera; family Platygastridae; genus Platygaster; species Platygaster orseoliae. The sequence goes on from JAPYZL010113284.1 coordinate 10,407, forward strand.
CAACTAGTAACCCAATTTCATTTTCTCATTAAGTATTCCCAAAGTCCCTTGAATAGCACGCTATTGCGCTCGATCAAAAGCCTGCAAGGAAGTTGTAGAAATTGCGGCGGAATGAGCCGACGCTAATGTGAAAATTGATATTCCTTGAATGCCATTGGCGATCGAGGCAATATCGAGTATCTCATTTTCTTATCTTCCTACAGCGCGCTTTTCCCCTTTGTTTCAGAAAGCGTGAGACGCTGTGGCGCGAATTTTCCGCACCGAGGGAATTCACTCGCAAAATCCTGAATCACGCATTGTTCACCGTGGAAAGACAATAATTGTAGTGCGTCGCGGTGGGAATTCTTTCCGGATTTTCGTTTTGCATGTTTCATTTAAAGCCAAGATGGAAAGTGAAACGGCGCTGCACGGAGTTCAAAGGAAACGAGCTGGTTATTGCATCGCTTCTGAAGATAATGACGATGCTTTTCGTGATAAGCAGATGCGATAATCAGTGGTTTTACTGATTTTAAGGATTAGCCGCAGTGTTACCGAAATTGTTGGGACAATCAATTATAATGAAAATTGAATGGTTATAGACCGTTATATATTGCAAACTGTTTTGTAATAAGTGATTATCGTCCTCAGGCTTCAATTGACGAAACCGAGAGTTCCTTTCTTAGGACAAGAAAGTTGCTCAGCGAGGTTGCATCTTCAGTGTGTCTATATAATGCGACTCATGCATAGAGAGTACAGAGTTCCCATGAGCTTTTTTTCATCGAGCGGTCAAACTCGAATGGCTTGAATGCCGGGGTCACTTGGATGATCGGCTCTTCCTCCAGGGATCGTAGCATCATACTCAGTAGTACCATACCACTTTCACCTCACATGTCGTCGCGAAAGTCGAGAAAGTCCGAGATGCAACTTGCCGAGGTGACTTTTCGCACATTCTTGAGCTAATCGCCATTTTGACGCACTTTTCCGTTTGGGACTTTCCGGATTTTCAGCCCTTGGTGGTCTTCAGAAGCTGGAAGGGAGCCTGTAACTTATGGTACCTTTTACGGGTATTTTGTGAAAAAAAAATCGTAAGAGAATTTGCGAGAAACGAAACATAATAATATAAGAATTTCATAAATATGCATTTTTTTAATTACCCCTAGCCGTATTAAAATGAATCTCATTTTTCATTGATATTGATTTCTAAGATTTTATAAAATTCGAAAATGTAAAAAACGTGTGTAATTTTAGACCATTTGGTATGATTGAAAAATTTTGGAATTTCGAAAACATCAGAGATATTATAATTTTTGACAACTTGGGTACTTTTAGAAATGTTGAAGATAATGGAATTTGGAGAAATTTGAAAACTTACAGATTTTTTATTTCTTACATTTTGAAATTTTATATACGAAAACGCTTACAATTTTTGACAAATTATAGGATTCTGAGAATTTTGGTAATTATAAAGCTATTCCAAAATCCTTATAAAGTTTTCAATATTACAATTTTTGACAACTTGGGAAATTTTAGAAATGTTAGACATAATAGAATTTGGAGAAATTTGAAAACTTACAGATCTTTTATTCCTAAAATTTTGAATTTTCTAACACAAAAACGCTAACAATTTTTGACAAATTATACGATTTTGAAAATATTGGAAATTATAAGACTTTTCCAAAATCATTATAAAGTTTTCAATTTTTGAAACTTGAGCAACGAAAAAAAAAAAAAAAATTTTGTAAATTTTGACATTCCCGAAAATTTTGAAAAGTTTTCGCAAATTTAATCATTTTCAAAGTTTCAATATATTTCAAATTTTTAATCTGAAATACATTGAATATGCCAGTGATTTTCAACAATTCTGAGATTTTATGAATTGTAAAATGTTGGAATACACGAAAAAATCTGAAAAGTTCAAAAATTGTTGGATCTCTGAAACCTTCAATTTCATATATTTCTCAATTTTATATTTTTGGTAAATTTAGCATTTTCCCCAATTATTAATAATTAATCACTTCTCAATTTCAATTTTAGAATTTTCGGATTTCGAAGTCAATTTGAAATTAAGAATAAAAACTTCGAAAATTCTTAAAATGATAACATTTTCGAAAAATAAAAAGTTTTTGAAATTTTTGAAGTTTAGAACTTCCAAATTCGAGTTTTGAATTTTTTAAGATTTTTCAATTTTTTTTCATTGACAATTGATAATCAACTGTTGTTTTGATTTATAAAATTTTTTCTTCAAATTTTATTTTGAAATATCCAAACAAAAATATATCTCTAAAGTTCCAAACGTTTAAAAATAAACGAAAAAATAAAAAAAAAAATTTCTGTAACTCCTCGTAATTGAATTAATTGATAAATAATTGATGATATTAAACAAATTTATTTTAATGTTTCTCATTGTTTTGATTTTAATCATAGGTGGAATTGAAAAATGAATTTTTTTCGTTTTCGCTTATTTCATGAACTTTTAGAACTTCAGGCACACATAAAAACTTGATGAATTTCAGAAATTTTAGAAATAATGAATTTAAAAAAAATTTTTAAACTATAGATATTAAAATGTTAAGAATTTTGAAAATAATGATACTTCGGAAATCGTCATACAGTTTTCAATTTTTCAAAACTTGAATTTCGAAAAAATTAAAGATTTCGTTAAAATTTCAACATTACCGAGAATTTTGAAAAAATTTTGCGAATTCAATAATTTTTTATCTTTCTGGATATCTTGAATTATTTCAAATCTGGAATACATAAAAAATGCCAGTAATTATTAACGATTTCAAAACCTTCAAAAATTTCTGTAAGAACGACATTTTTGTAAATCGAACATCTTGGAAATTTTTGGGATTTCGGAACTTTCAATTTCATTTTTTTCTCAATGTTTTATTTTTGGTGAATTTATAATTTTTTCCAATTTCTAATAATTAACTCATTCTGGATTAAAATTTTTCAAATTTTGAAATTCGATGTAAATTTAAAATTCAGAATAAAAACATCAGTCTTGAAATGATGAAATTTTTTAAAAGCAAAAGCTTTTGAAGTTTTTGGATTTCAAGACTTTTAAATTCGACTTTTGAATTTTTGATGAATTTTCAATTTTTTTTTTTTATTGACAATTAATAATCAACTGTTGTTTTGATTTATAAAATTTTTTCTTCAAATTTTAATTCAAAATATCAAAATGAAAACTTTATAAATTTAAAACATTTTAGAAATAATGAAAGTTCGAGAAATTAAAAACTCTAAAGAAATGAAAATGTTAAGAATTCTTGACATCTTCAGGAATTTTAAAAATAATGATACTTCGGGAATCCTCATACAGTTTTCAAGTTTTCAAAATGTAAATGTCAAAAAAATTGAAAATTACGTGAAAATTTCAACATTACGAAAAACTTTGAAAAGTTTTTGTGCGTACTCAATAATTTTTTATTTTTCTGGATATCTTCAATTTCGAATCTGAAATACAAAAAAAATGTTAGTAATTAATCATTATCTTAAATTCTTCAAAAATTTCTAAAAGAATGACATTTTTGAAAATCAAACGTCTTGGAAATTTTTGGGATTTCGAAAACTTTCAATTTTATATTTTTCTCAATGTTATGTTTTTGGTATATTCATAATTTTCTCCAATTTTAAATAATAGATTAATTCTCAATTTATATTTTTTAAATTTTTGAATTTGGTGTAAAGTTAAAATTTAGAATAAAAACTTCGAAAATTCTTAAAATGATGAAATTTTCCAAAAACAAAAGCTTTTGAAGTTTTTGGATTTCAAGACTTTCAAATTTGATTTTCGAATTTTTGATGAATTTTCAATTTTTTTTTATTGACAATTGATAATCAACTGTTGTTTTGATGTATGAAATGTTTTCTTCAAATTTTAATTCGAAATATCAAGATGAAAACTTTATAAATTGAAAACATTTTAGAAATAATGAAATTACGAGAAATATCAAACTCTAGAAATGAAAATGTTGAGAATTTTCGACATCTTAAAAAATTTCAAAAATAATTATACTTCGGATATCTTCATACAGTTTTCAATTTTTCAAAACTTGAATTTCGAAAAAATTGAAGATTTCGTGACAATTTCAACATTACCGAGAATTTTGAAAAATTTTTGCGAATTCAGTAATTTTTTATCTTTCCGGATATCTTTTATCTCAAATCTGAAATACTTTAAAAATGTCAGTAATTATTAACGATTTCAAAGCTTTCAAAAATTTCTAAAAGAATGACATTTTTGAAAACCAAACATCTTGGAGATTTTAAGGATTTCGGAAACTTTCAATTTCATATTTTCCTCAATGTTATATTTTTTATAAATTCATAATTTGCTTCAATTTCGAATAATTAATTAATATTCAATTAAAGTTTCTCAAATTTTGAATTTCGATGTAAATTTAAAATTCAGAATGAAAGCTTCGAAAATTCTTAAAAAGATGAAATTTTTAAAAAGCAAAAGCTTTTAGAAATGATAGAAGTGATAGAAGTGAAGTTTTAGAATGTCAGGCAAGTTTGGATGATGAAAAATCGGAAAAATACCCTTAATTGTATTTTTCCTCAAAGAATATCGTTCATTCCGTTATTGATTTCGCTAAAAAAACTCAAATATGCTTACGGGTATTTTTTGTACAAAACACCCTTCGGCCTAGAAGCATATGACCTGTCAAAAATTCAGAAAATTCGTAACATTCAGTTTCTGATGCATGAAAACGTTGTTATAAATGATAAAGAATCTACACTTGACTTGGAACATTTATTGTAATCACATTTCACCAAGTTCTTCAATTCATATTGGACAACCGTGCTAACTAGAACGTATGAATCGCGTTCCCAGACTTATTTGTGCAGAGATCTCGCCTGACAGACAATAATATGCGCATAATGCCCTGAATCTCTCCACTTAAGCCAGCAAGGATGGAAGAAAAAAAGATAAAAGTGCGAGTATGTATGATCGTAGGAGGCGAGAAGCGCATTCGCGGTCAGACGTGATCTTGATCTTGACTATGCTCCGAGGCCGGCGAGTCAGACGGTTCAGTGTTCACACTGTGAAAGGGAAAGGAGATGTGCAACAGAAGAGTTATAATAGAAGAAAGCACGATTTCAGCATCCACGGCGACTTTTTTGTCGCCGCCGGGGCTCTAAGCGATATTTGGGCATGCCCGGCCATCAATTTTCCGCCGACTACTTCTATCATGGAATCATCCTAGCTTTTCACCGTCGTCAAAGCGATTCTTGGAGAACAATGCGATTAATTGCAGGTGTCACGGTAATTCGTGGCTTTCCAATTCTGGGAATAGGAGGACGATAAAGTACCTTTTACAGTAGTATGTAGGGATGAAAAAATATCAGTAAGAGTATTTATTTAAGTAAGTATTTATAAAGAAATGTATGAAAAAGAGAATCAATATTATTACACGATCTGGTAAGAATATAGTTGATGGTAACATTAAAGATACTAAGGACATGATGGTTTTACCTTATATTCATGATTTGTCTTTTTCTTTTAAAAGAATCAATAATAGATTGGACTAAGGACTATTTTTAAGGTACAGAATAAGATAAACAACGATATTATAAAAGTGGGAAAAGATAGATTACCTTTAGAAGATAACCAGGGATTGGTTTATAAGTTAAATTAAAGAACATGAACACTAGAATTAAAATTAGATTAGATTTAAAATTAAATTTAAAATAAAATTAAATTTAAAATTTAAATTTAAATTAATTTAAAATTATATTAAAATTAGAAAATTAAATTAAATTTTAAAATTAAAATTTAATTTAAAATTAAATTAAAATTATTAATAATATTTGAATTAATAATATATTATATTATATTATATTACATTACATTACATTACATTACATTACATTACATTACATTACATTACATTACATTACATTACATTACATTACATTACATTAC
>JAPYZL010113298.1:0-12276 GCA_030522825.1 Platygaster orseoliae
TTCAAATTTCATTATCCTATAACAGATGGCGCAACTGTTCAACTCTACTATTACCCCTTGTCGATAAGGCCAGAAACTTTTCAAATGACCCTCGTAAGATACAGTTAGTGAGAATATTGAAATGTATTATTATTTTTATTATTATTTATATCACTAAGATTTTCTTATATGTAAGTCATCGATTATAATGAAAAAAATTTAATTAATGGTAAAATTAATGTAATCAATTTTACATTATTAATCACTTTGAGAAAATTAAAGTTAATTTGTAAAATGAGTAAAAAATTGTAACTTGAGTTATTTGCAATTATATTCATTATAAATATACTGCTGATTTTACTTCTAATTTGGAAAAATTTCTCTGCCAAGTTGAAATAAAAATTACCAATAACTGAAATTAATATAATAAAATTTTTTATTCACAATTTGCTAGTAATCGGATATTTGGACGTGAATTACTAGCGAACTGTGAATAAAATATCGCACTGTGAGTTTTGAAAATTGCCTATTTTGACGAAACGATTACAATGCAAACTTTCGTTTCGTCAAAGCTGACATTTCCAAAACTCGCAGTAATATACTATTACCAATAAAAAAATAATTGAATAACAATAAAAAATAGCACCAACTAAAATTTTTGTTATAAAACTCTTTCTACAAAAAAAAAAAAAAAAAAAAAAATTAATAAAACTAACTAGAAACAAATTTGCTGACAAAGTTGGAAATACAACCAAGTTTTTCAAATTTTTTTCAAATGAAGCTAAAAATACTTCATTATTTATCTATCTAAACGTATCCTGAAAATTCAACTTGTAACGAAAAATCAAAATCGTAAACGTGAAATCTAATCTATCAAAGAAATTTCAAGGACGTAAATAAACATACGCGAACACGAGGAACAGAATTCAGCATTTTTGTGAAAAAAATCTCAATCTCACCTGAATAAACTGCATTTTGACGGTTTCTGGATTGAGTTGTAACAGCGAAATTCAAAATCGAACTTAAATTATTCCGAAATTGCTTGTATTTGGCTGCACTTACATGATGCATTGCTTTTGATCGTTTATTTACTTTTGAAATTTTGAATGTTGAATCCAAACAGATTACCGGCTGTCGGTAATACACATTCATACGCATTTAATTAAAAACAAACATGGCGTTTGCAGCTGTCAGATTACCGCATCTGTCAAATCCGTCAAATCCATGAAAAATGATGTACATTCATTGAATTACATTTGTCGATCGACGAAATATACTCGATGCCAAATATGAACGTTTAGTAAGTACTTTTCCATTCTTTTTACGCTGATTTTATGCTACATGCGAATATGACTCCAGAAAAAAAAACCAAAACATATTCACCTATTTTTTTACACACGTAAAACTCGGGATTTTATGTTCTCTGATGAGCATTTTTTTATTGTCAACCTTGGAATCAGTCATAATAATGCTAATTCATGTTCCAAGTTGTGTTTTTCTGAAAGTAGAGTAAATTTACTTTATTTGGATTCGCGTCACATAAAAAAAAAAAAACAAAAAATTACAATTTTGAGTACACTTCAATGCATTGTAATTGTAAAAAGTGAATTTATCATTTTTCACCAAAAAAGCGGTAATTAAAAATTCAAAAGGTTACTAATGTTTACTTAAAAGTCTAGGGGATTGTATTTTGAAAACATTTTACAATTTAAATGGTTACTTTATAGTAAAAATGAACCTTCTTAGTGAATCGATAAATTTAGCTGGTAAATGCTTCAATTTATTTATTTTTTAAACTTAAATAACTTTAATATATATTTAAAGATTTTGGCATCTCATACATTATAGAATTAAAATTTCATGAATTTATATTCAAAATTTTGAAACTCTGAATTATGAGCTAATCAATTCAAAATCCTCGAATCATACATTCTAAATATTTGAACTTTGTGATTTTACAATAAATATGGTAAACTTATAAAATTAACGGGTCATTCCATGTAAAATTTACTGCTAATTTTGTTATCTTGAGATAATTTGCAAAATTTATTAAATATATTTGAATTGCAACAAAATACTGTATTTATGATAATAAATAAGTACAAGTTTTAAATCTGCAATTAAATTTTAAATTTAAAGATTTTGGCATCTCATACATTATAGAATTGAAATTTCATGAATTTATATTCAAGATTTTGAAACTTTGAATTCTGTGATAATCAGTAAAAAATCCTTGAATTTTACATCCCATGGAAAATGCACTACTAATTTTGTTATCTTAACATAACATGCAAAATTTTTTAAAATCAAAATTTAAATGACAAGTCAAATGATTTTTGACAAAAAAAAAAAATAATATTTTCAAAGTGAAATTTCGAATCACGATGGAATTATTTTATCTTGACTCGATGAGATGTTAGTGTAACTTTCATAGTCTGGATTTTATTTAGTGAACGCAGCAATGAAGCAGGGATGTCGGGAAGTTCATTGGATCGTTGGGCACAGAGAAGTGACAACGACGATGATTCGCCCATCACAAAAATGCAGCACCACTTTTGGGTGACCAAGCAAACTTTGTCGCGTAAACTTGGGAAAAAGGAAGACGAATGCATAATCGCGTCCGACGCTGAGCTCGATGCCAAACTCGAATTATTTCGCAGCATCCAAGATTCGTGCGCTTATTTACAAAGAGTAATCGACAAGTATCAAGAAAGACTATGCAGTACGTTGTTTGTTTGGGGGGCTCTGAAATGTCTGAAACGAAAAATGTTGTAAAAATGTTGAATTGCAGATTTGGCGCAAGAAGAAAACGCGATGGGACGTTTTTTGAAAGAAGCTGGCAAGCAGGACAAAACGAGGGCCGGGAAAATGATGTCGGCCGTAGGGAAATCTTTGTCTTACTCCGGGCAGCAGCGATTGACCTTGAGAGGACCTTTGGTTCGACTCTACCAAGAGGTCGAGACTTTTCGGCAATGCGCCATCCAAGACACCTTGCAAACCATCCAAGCCATGGAAAAGTCCAGGACCGAATACAGAGCGGCTTTGTCCTGGATGAAAAACGTCTCCCAGGAACTCGACCCTGACACTTGCAAACAGTTGCAAAAATTTCGCAAAGTTCAGTCGAGGGTTAAGCTGTAAGAATCGACGGAACCAATATAATATAGAATTATGTCTGGTGTTATATTTTTGAATTTCACAACTTGCACATTTGATTTTTCGAAATTTTTCATGAATTTGCAATTTTTTTTATTGAAAATTCATGATCGACTGTTAATTTTCATGTTTTAAATTGTGAATTCGAAATATCAAACTGGGAAATTTTTATAAAAACTGGGAAATTTTTATAAAAACAATGGAATTTTACGAAATTTGTAACTCCAGAAACGAAAATGTTAGAAAAATAGAATACAAATTTTTGCAAATTAAAAAATTTTAAACTTGAATTGCATTGAATATTTAAATAACTTTCAACGATTTTTAGGATAATAAAACATATGAAAATCTAACAACTTTGAAAATTTTTGGATTTCACAACTTCCAAATTTGATTTTTCGAATTTCTGATGAATTTGCAATTTTTTTTATCGAAAATTGATCATCAACTGTTAATTTTCATGTTTTGAATTTTTTAACTCAAAATCTCAAAATAAAAACTGGGAAATTTTTAGAAATTGTGAACTTGAGGAACCATAATGTTGAGAATTTCGAAAATTATGATTTTCCGGAAATCCTAGTAAAATTTTGCAAAACTTGAATTCGAAAAATATGAAAATTGCGTGAAATTAGAAAAAAATGTTAGCGAATTCAATAATTTTTAATCTTTTGGGATATCTTGAATTTTAAGCCTAAAATAAATTAAAAATGTCATTAACTATTAATTTGTTGATAGTTAACTATTTGTGAATTTTTGAAAAATTCTAAAAGAATGAGATTCTTGAAAATCCAGAAGCTTGAAAATTTTTCGCATTTCCGAAACTTGACAATTTAATCTTTACTTGACACTACATTAATTTAAAAATAGTTTTTTAGAGTGTAAGGAAAGTTTGGACGATAAAAAATCGGAAAAGTACCCTTGATTATAATTTTTCTAATATAATATCGTTTATTACATTAATTTATCATTATTGATTTATAATTTAACATATTTATATGAATGTAATTAATGTATTACCATTGCATTGATTTTTCTAAAAAAAAAACCAAATACGCTACGGGTGTTTTTTTGCAGGAAATATTCGTAAAAGATGGCACAAATTGTTGCGGGCTGTGAAGAGCGCCGTTGCAAATGAAGACGTAGTTGGAAGACGTTAAAAGAAGCCATAAAAAACTTGTGAACCCTTTGTTTTAGGGGTAAAAGGGCGTTCGACCGACTGGCCCTGGACTGCCTGCAGAAGATCGATCTGCTGGCGGCGGCTCGCTGCAACATGTTCAGCCACGCCTTGGTCCTTTACCAGAACACCATCCTCGGCTTCACGAAGAAATCGGCCCAAGCGTATTCGACCATCGCCAACAGCTTCAAGGGCTACCAACGCTACGACTTCATGGTCGTCCGCGAGCTCGCGGAAACGTCCTTGAGACTCGCCCAGGAAACCGGGGGCGACGACGACCTTGACTTGGACGAGAAAGAAAAGCTTTTATTCCTAGAAGAGTACCACGACGTGGAGGAAGCGCAGGAGGCCGAACCCAAAGAGCAAGAGAAAAAACCCAATAACGACGAGCAGCTTTTGGACATGGGCGAGAGCGCCTCGTCGAGTCAGCGAAAAACGGAAAAGGACTTTTACGATCTCTTCGACGACCTGAGGATCGAGAAGAACAAGCTCGCTTCGGAAGACACGGGCTTGATGGAGATGCGGGAAAGCATCGCCGACCTCAATTTCACCATGGAGTCGTTGTCTTCCAAGGCTAACCAAGGAAGCCACAAGAGCCAAAACTTGGAGCAGCTCTCCTCGGAAAACGCCCAGCTGCTCAATGACATTTTGAGCGAGGGCCCGAGCGTCGTCGAGTGGGACGCCGGCGACACCTTTCTCCCCTCGGACATACTCAAGCAGAGCCTCGGCGATATTTTGAACCCCCAAGGCAAAGGCGATGCACTTGATTCTTCGGTGAGATCACCGGCAACTATTATCCAGCATTACGTTATTAAACATTTGTTTTCCAACACTTGTTTTCCAACATTTGTTATCCAACATTACAGTACCTGGCCATATTATTAGGCCAAAGCTCATGAGCTCAAGTATTTTCTATACTATTTGAACTGTTTCATTGTAAGACTGTCAGCAACTGTTATCAGTAATTGTGTTTTAATACTCGTGGTAACATTTTACATACTTTTTAAATGACCTCCCATTTTTAATAGGGGTGTGCGGGATAGAGAATTTCACGGGTCGGGATATTTCGGGAAATTTTACGTGGGGTCGGGATCGACCCCGAGTCCTTCGGGGAATCCCGAATTTGTCAGAAAATACCGTGAATGTCGGGAAATCCCGAAAAATCTAGGTAATCTTTGAAAAGTTCAGAAAATTTGAGTAATAACGAGAATTTCAAGAATCCCGAAATTTCGACAAGTTTATGAATCTAGAGAATTCAGGATTACCGAAGAATCTAGTAATTTCGATATATCCTCAACCCTAGAAATAAAGGGATTGTAGAGAAATCTCGAAATGTCTGTAAAATCCCGATAAAACCGGTAATCTTCGAGAATTCCGGAAACTGTGAAAAGTTTGAAAAATTTTAACAATCACGAAAATTCCAAGAATCTCGAGAAGTTTGGGAATCTAGAGAATTCAGGAATTTCGAAAAATGTAGGAATTCTGATAACTCTTCATTTATAGAAATTTTGGGATTATTGTAGTCGAGAAAAAAACACGTCGAGGAATCCCGAAAAATTCAAGAAACCCCGAAAAGTTCGGAAAATTGTTGCAATCACGAGAGTTTGAAAAATCCCGAAAATTTCGAGAATCCTCAGAAGTTTGGGAATCTGGAGAATTCAGGATTACCGAAAAATCTAGTAATTCCGATAAATCCTTAACTCTAGAAATTCCGGGACTGTAGAGAAATCTCCAAATGTTGGTAAATCCCGAAAAATTCGGTTAATCTTTAAAAAATTCAAGAAACTTGGAAAAGTTGGAAGAATTTGAGCAATCACGAGAATTTCAATAATCCCGAAAATTTCGAGAATCTTGACAAGTTTGAGATTCTAGAGAATTCCGGATTTCCCAAAAATCTCGTAATTTTGTTGAATCAATAACTCTAGAAATTTCGGAATTGTAGAGAAATCTCGAACATGTCGGGAAATCCCGAAAAATTCAAGAAATCCCGAAAAGTTCGGAAAATTTTAGGAATTACGACAAGTTCAAGAATCCCGAAAATTTCGGGAATATAGAGAATTTAGGATTTCCAAAAGATCAAGTAATTTTCATAAATCATCAACTCTATACAAGTTTCGAGATTGTAGAGAAATCTCGAAAATGTCGGGAAATCCCGAAAATATCGGGAAAGAGCATTTCTTGTCCCTAAGCATTTCCCGACGCATCCTGAACTCAGGATTCCCGAAAAGTCGGGATCCCGCACATCCCTAATTTTTAAACATAGATAGAATCAGTGTTTGCACGAAAACGTTAAAACGTACAATATATATATATATATATATATATATATTAAGTACCTATAATAATTTTATTATATACAATATTTAACTAACCGTAATTGAACACAAAATGGTATGCATTGAAATCATGTAACGTAATTTCTTTGTTTATGCTTCGAAATTTTTTGAAAATAATGGTACTATACATATTACATTTATTTATTATAAACATATAATAATTATGTAATGCAATACATCACATTTTATACGCTATCTCATTACTCGACTATACTGTCGAAAAATCTACGAGTGTCGTAATTAAAATTGCAAAAAAGTGAATTTCATGGACTGTATTTGGAAAATGATTTTGGCTGCAAAAAAAAATGATAATGCTATTAGGTCATTGAAATTTCAATTTTTTCACCTATAGGTAAAAAACAAGAGCGAAAAACAGAAGAAAACATCGTGGATGGATTTGTTCGCTGAATTGGACCCTCTCAACAGTTCTGCTTTGGAGAATCTCACCAAGGACAGTAACGCTGCTTGAATCGACTGTTTTTTAAGGCAACAAAAATTAAATTTAATTATTCTCCTTTTTATTTTGGCTCAAGAATCTCAACTCTGGGGGCACTTTTGAAAGGTATTCAAGAAACGTGCGACAGTTTTCTTCACTTTCTTAAACTTGTTGGCTTTATTTTTTACGTTGATGATGATCGTTTTTACGTCGTGTACTGAAAAATTCCAATATTTCATCGATATAACATTATACGAAATGTTTAGGTTTAATTTTCCGAGTATGGGATTGGTTCGTACCAAAGCTGAGCAAGGGAAATTTTGCATTTTTTTTTTTTTTTTTTACCAACGTTTTCCGCGTCAATCAGAATGTTGAAAATTCATAAAAATGTATTCGTGCTCGAGTTGTGGTGATTGAGTATTATTAAATGTAGCTCAGCTTTGTACGGATTCGATAACTTGCGAGTTATTTGTAAAATGCAACGGTACCAAAGAAATCGACATATGCAGATTTCTCGAGGAAATTTATGAAAAGTGACAAATATTTCGATAAACATTTTTCTACAATCATTGGAAGCTCGCCTACAACGTAATAAAACATTTTCTAATTTAAAAATATATATGTACATTTAGAAAACTTGAACGGAAATTGGACAGTTTTCACATTAAAACACGCCGAAGAAAGAAAATCTGCATATGCCATGACACGCTGTACGCCAAAATAAAACGATTCTTAACTAGTCATAAATAAGTATTCTAAAATATAACTATGTTTTGAGTTTTCCGAAACAAGGGAAAAGAATCATTTGTTTTCCACGCGGATTGTCCAAGATAAAAAGTATTACATTCCAAATAAATTTTTCACTACGAAAAATTGTAATTCGAAGAATTCTCGGCAGTCAAACTACTGACTCGAAGGGCAATCGGAATACTGCATTTTTTCAAGTTTCGATTATTTATTCAACGAATGAAGAAAAAAAATGTTTGGCGTCAAAGAGGGGTGGTCTTTTGGCCCCGAGTCGTCAGTTTAAATACCGAAATGAATTACTTAACGCGGAGTGTAGTGTTGTTAATTAAGAGAAATATATCGAGTTGCATTATAAATAAAATGAAGCACAGTATTTAAAAAGGACTCGTTGATTCTAATTCTTGGTTGGAAATGAGGACACGAACTCGGCGTACGTGTATTGCACTTGAACAAAAAAGTTTCCATCATTAACTTAATCATCAATTTTTTCCCAATCATTACGTTATCACAGAGTTAAATTATAATTCACAAAACTATACGTTCTAACTATTGTAAAAAATCTAAAAACGGCTCGCAGCGTTTTCTCCGACTTAGGGATCGAATTGCGTGAGGGCACTTTTTACTCTGGAAAAAAAAGCAACAAATGTTTAAAATACAGTTGATGAATTTAAATTCAAAAACTCACTTTTCGAATAACTGTGAATCCTTCGTGTGACGTAATTGCTGCAAAATATGGTAAATTCCTAAATCTTTCAAACGTGCTTGCCTTATGAGAGCGCCCGGTTCTTCTTTCCAGACTAAATTACACGCGCAGAATACAGCGGCGACTTGCAGTTTAACATTGCTATGCATCTGAAAAATAATTCCGAATGAGCTTTGAATGATTAAAATATTAGTAATTTAATCAAATATGACGCAATAATAGTACAATACCATGTAGTCCATGAGTTTTTTAAGAACGTCCTCGTTGGCCATAATGTGATCCCTGGCTCGATCGCCGTCGGCGACGTTGGACAGAATGCAGAGGGCCTGTTCCTTGACCTCGGCTGGGTGTTTTGGGTCCTCGAGGACGAGAATGACGGCTTGCATCACGTGGGCCGAGTGCTCGCCCATTATGCGATCGATGTGGGCCTTGGTCGAGAGGAGATTGCGCAAGAGGCCGAGCGTCTTCATGAGCACCTTCGAGTCCGGGTCGACCAGCAGTCGAAATATCTGGTCGGTGCCCAAGCACGAGAGGATTTGCGATTTCACGCGTTGCTCCGCTTGAAACGCGACGTTCATCAAGGCCCAGATGCCGTTGAGGCGCAGTGCCGGGTCCGGTCTCTTTGTCAGCGAGCACAGAAGCTCGACCCCGCCCGATTCCAGAATGGGCTCCTTGCTCGGGCTAAACTCGAGGAGCAAATTGCACAACGTGCTCGACGCGACCGTCAATAAGTCTTCCTCCCCCTCCCCTCGGCCTGGAAACAACGCAACTGTTGATTTGTCCATTAAAATTTCGATTCTCGGGATTCTTACAACTATTATTATTATTATTATTATTATTATTATTATTATTATTATTATTATTATTATTATTATTTTTCATCACTGCAGTTGTTGTCGTTCATATTTAAATGACATGAGAAAAAAGTAGCCTCAAGTGTGTTGTTGTACAAGCTGCAGATTTTTGATGAAGCTCCAGTGATGAAAAGGTTGACAAATGTAGAGTGAATTGTAAATGAGCATACTTTCCAATCCTTTATCAGCGCCGTGGAGAAGTTGCATGAGCGGCCTCCAGACGGCGTGGTCTTGAAAAGTAGTGCGGAGTTGCTGGACGCTGCGCGATAGGGAATGAAGGCACCTGACGGCGGCCAAGCGAACGCGAGGGCCCCCCGGGTCTTGCAGCCCCGCCACCACTTGTTCCATCAAATTTTCAGTCTCGATTATGCGCTTGCGAATGTCCTCGTCGTTTGCCCCCAACGACGCGAACGCCCTGAACGCCGCTTGTCGCATATCTTGGCAAAGCGTCGCGTCTTGCACCTTTTATTATAATGAGTATACTTTTATTTTCGGCAAATACTACATAATAAATAGTAATGATAACCTGAGAATGCGGCCTGAGGAATTCAGCGAGGGTGGGAATGAGATGGTTGCTGATGGAGGCCAAACGCTGTAGCTCGATGTCGACTTCGGTGAGGTAGGCGAGGGTTTCCGCGGCGGCGACGCGCTCCCGAGGCGGTCGGTCCCTGTGGCAGAGTCGCACGAGGCAGGGCAACGCGCGATAAACTACCCGATGATCCGTCGCGGGCAGCGCCTCGGCTCTGTGCATGTACGCCACGCAACGCGCCGCCTCCAGCTGCACCAAAGAGCTCCGCTCGCGGCCCATTAGCTGCCCCAGAGCCACCGTCACGAGCTTGCCCTGGGACGAACTCCCGGTCGTCGCCGAGGCCACCATCATGGACACCGCGTGGTTCTGGTAGCACATGTTGGCCAGGCAAGCCAGCGCCGGCAGCTGCACGTCCGCCAGGCTCGAGTCCAATTGGCCCGCCAGCGTTTCCACGGCTCCCCCTTTTGACAGTGCTTCTTGTTCTTCCGCTGTCTGGAAATACATGAAATTCAAGCCCTCGCTTTTTTTCATTAATGTCACTTTTGCAACATTATATCATTGTACCACAATCAGGGGTCGAGAACTCCCATGTCAAAACACGGGCAAATGATTTGACTGGATTTCGCGGGTAATAGTTGGTAAATGGCGTTAGTTTCTCATACAACTATCTATCTATATATTTTATGGGTTTACCTTGCACGCCGTTGTCAAAATGGTGGCAATGCAAATTTGGCAGGTGACGGAACAAGTGGCGAGGGAGAGTAATCTTGGGACCAAGGCCAAGTCTTGATAAATGGTGTGAACCGGCGCGGCGTTGTGTTGGAACACGGTGCGCAGGCATCGCAAGCAAGCCTCGATAATCAGGTCTGAGATTCGAAATTTGCTTTTGGCATCCGCGTTTCCTTCGAGAGGGGTCACTAGCAGAACCTGCAGTATCAGCGGCACGACCCCCAGATCTATCAAAGCCAACACGTGTTGGTCTGTTCCTTTAGCCAGTGAACCCAAAGTCACTGCTGATTCCAAACGAATCTCATCCCCAATCGAGCCAGACGACTCTCCCAATAATTGCAAAAGTCGAGGAACGACGCCTTGTGCTATCACTGATCCTTTCTGCCGGTTGCTTCCGATTACCGAATTTTTCAGACATCTGCCAATCATAAAACTCATTACAATGAAAATCTCATAAGATTTCTAAAATGTTATGTACAGGAGGAAAAAATTATAATAATACAAAAGAGGTCTTGTTGATAAGGACTCGAATTGAGTTGAATCTTGAAATTCCTATGGAAGAATACAGCAATATTTTTTACTTGGAAATTGAAAAATTATGAGACATATTTTTTCCTCTACACCCAAGATGCAAAAAGATTATTCTCAAAATAAAAACTGCTAGTTTGCAATAAATAACATTAACAAAGAATTATTTTTCATTCTTGTACATCAAAAATCTTAATGATTTTAATTTAAAAATGATTGAATGTTTTGAAATCAAAAATTTGTTATGTAAATCTTCATTAAGAATGTTGTTGGCATAAAAAATAGTGTTTTACATCATTTTTATTTTGTCAACAATTATTTTTCAAACTAAACAGAAAAATTAAATATTTTCTTCTACACCCAAGACGCAAAAAATATGATTCTCAAAATAAAAACTTGTAATTTGCAACAAATAACGTTACGATATTAACAAGGAATTATTTTTCATACTTTTACATTGACAATCAAATATTGAAATGATTTTAATTTAAAAATTAAATTAATACTTTTTTTAATGGACTAACTAAATATAAATATGATTTCATGATTTTCAAATCAAAAATTTGTTGAGTAAATCATTATTAGAAATGTTGTTCACATTAAAAACAGTGTTTTATCTGTAATTTTTATTCTGTCAAAAACTATTATTTAAACTAAATAGAAAAATGAAAAATTTTTTTCTACACCCAAGATGCAAAAAAGACGATTCTCAAAATAAAAACTTCTTGTTAACAACAAATAACATTACAATATTAACAAGAATTATTTTTCATTATTGTACATCAAAAATCTTAATGATTTTAATTCAAAAATTACATAATAATTATTTTTAATGAATTGAATGTAAAACTAATTTTGAAATCAAAAATTACTTATATAAATATTTATTAAGAATGTTGTTCCCATAAAAAAAGTGTTTTACATCATTTTTATTTTGTCAAAAATTATTTTTCAAATTAAACAGAAAAATGAAATAATTTCTTCTACACCCAAGATGCAAAAAACATAATTCTCAAAATAAAAACTTGTAATTTGCAACTTGTTTGTTGCAAATTACAAGTTTTCATTTTGAGAATTATATTATATATATATATATATATATATATAT
>JAPYZL010113307.1:0-10000 GCA_030522825.1 Platygaster orseoliae
CTGTACATACATGCACTTTCAAGAGTTTATACGGTTGATCATAAAAAATCCAAGCTCAATATTTTCTTAGCTACATGCCATTCTTTCTCACAATTCATTTCCATCTTCATGCGAATATACGATAGGCTCGTTATTGTAAAAAATTAGAAAAAATTCTTATATTCATGTTTCGAATAAAAATAGAAATTGTATGATTCAATAGTTACTGTAATTAACCAACAAATCATCTAGAATGTTGGATTTACTACTATAAACAACTACAAGAAAAGAAAACTCACTCTACTCCCCTTGAACTCGGTGCGAGATCAAGGTTTCTAGAGCAACAGTTTTAATTTAAAATTTATTTCTACAACTTTTCGGCCCCAAAAACATACATACATGCTTTTCGGCCCCAAAAACATACATACATGCACTTTCAATAGTTTATACAGTTGATCATAAAGAATCCAAGCTCAATATGTTCTTAGCTACATGCCATTCTTTATTACAATTCATTCACATCTTCAAGCGAATATACGATAAGCACGTTATTGTAAAAAATTAGAAAAAATTCTTATATTCATAATTCGAATGAAAATAGAGATTGCATAATTCTTTTATTACTGTAATAACCCAACAAATCATCAACAATGTTGGATTTACTAATATGAACAACTACAAGAAAAGAAAACCCACTCTCCTTTCCTTGAACTCGGTGCGAGATCAAGGTTTTCAGAGCAACAGTTTTTATTAAAAATTTATTTCTTCAACTTTTCGGCCCCAAAAACATACATACACAGGGTCGTACGCAGGGGGGGTTTTGGGGGTTCAACCACCTCCCCCCCCCCCGGGATTTGAAAAAATTGTGCATTTTTTTAGGGTCTTTAAAAACTTGTTCTCAGTAGTAAAAATTAAACTTAACAACCCCCCCCCCCGAAAATATTTTCTGCGTACGCGCCTGGTAAAAGTCTGCAGAACGTAAAAAGTGCAATTTCGAAAGTGACAAGTGCAAAATCCTATTCAAATGTAACCAGATGCAACTTCATATGACTGTAAAGTATGTCACGAAAGTTTGCTCTTAAGAAAATTAATAATCCAAGTGGAACGGAGGATCTGTGACGCAACGTTTTCGTGAATTATCAAATGAATTAAGTTGATACCCCGGAAATCTAATATTTCTTTCAACGGGCGCAAGACTGGATGACGTAAATATTCAGCGGGTCGAGAAGTTATCGGGCCAAGGTTTTCGCTAAGAAATGCATCTTTTGTCAACTATATTTAACTTCTTTTTCAGCTTACCCTTTTCAGATGTTTGAAAAAATAGAATTGCAGGCAACTTTATAGATTCAAATCTTTTAATGCATTCAACCAACAAGTTTTGTGAAGAAAAATAGTTATCTTGATTATTTGATGAACGTTTGAAACGTTTACAATGAAAGAGAGAATAATCGCTAATGATGTATTGCAATTAAAACATTATAATCTCAATCGAATCTATCTCATCAAACAGTTTATTGTACCACGTTTGCAATGAGTTGTGTAATCAGAAATTATTTAATCTTTGACCCTTGATGTTTCATTATTTAGATATAATCATCATTGTCTATAGTAATGATAAACAAAATTTACAATGCGAGTAAATAGATTCATATTTCCATAATCTATATAATCATTGACGGCCATCAAAAAATTTGAAGAATAATAAAAGCAATGTATGAAATATTTTATTTATAATAATATTTATAAATATAGAATACCTGAAAATTTTCAAAGACTTTACACGTTCATCAATGAAGTTGCAAATCGATAATATTCATAAATTTCAGTAATTGTACTTCATAATCGATGAGAAGCAACTATTATTTCTATTAAAATTGTTTTATTCAGAATTTTTTGAATAAAAAATTGTCAGAAACTGTCAAATCATTTGCAGTCACAAGTTTCATAAAGTGACAGCAAAATAAAATCATCATTATACATCATTCAAATAATATCCATTGAATTATTTGTGGGAAACGAGAAACAGAATCTGTATACACGTTGATTTCATTTCCATTGTCAACACATATCATTACACGATTCTTCTACAACGGAGTTTATTGTGAATAATTTCCAACCAACAATTATTGTAACATACTCAGTATTATTACACGTCGTTTGCACTAGTGCTAAACTTCATTCAAATGAAATTTCGATAATAATTTTACTACATTGAACGTTGAATTATATTGATTGTTATCTGTGTACAATTCTGTTATTCACTATAATATTCTCAACAACATTTGACAAGCAAGTTTCAATCGATGTCATGCAAACATATGATTTAATATTATATAATGTTCACTGACGTTTCTACATATATGCTGAGAATAAAAATGTTCGAATGATAGGTTGTTGTAAATTTTATTATTAAAATATTGGGATTATAATGATCATTGCGAAACATACAAAAAAAAAAAAAAAAAACAATAAAGCTGAGGACAAGGAGCAGTTTATTTCTACGTTTCTAATTAACTGTTAAAGAACTCGTCAATGTGATAAGTGTAAAATATCGATATTTTCTGCTAACCGTAAAAATATGTATTCATTTTTTACAAAAAAAATATATTTTAATATTTTTGACTGGCGTTACTTACGTTTCTAAGTTTTGAGGATGTTTCGAAATTTCTCATATTTCCAGCAGAAAAGACTGTTATATCTGATTTGGAAATTCAAAATTTTATGAAATTCAAGATCTGACAATCCGGATTTGCGATATTTTAAAAGTATGTATTTATTATTACAAAGATTTGTACGTATGTATTTTGGAATGTGTCATTTTTCAATATTGTTAAGATTAGATTCTGTGAATTTATCCGTGGAATTTACTAGAGGAAAGAAAGTTATTTATATTCAGAATTTACTATTCTTTATTTTCGGTATTAAAAAAATGAACATTGCATTTCAATAAATTGAAGATAACTTCATTAAAAATTATGAATCCTTATATAGAAAATTTTAAACGAAATTGCATTGTGTGTATTTCGAAATTTAAAAATCATTATAAAATAGTGTCAAACTATGTATAACAAATTATAGTTTTATTTTTTCTTCAAATAACAAAATGCATATTTAGAAAATATGAAGGTCAAACATATGTTGAATCTTTCAAATCTTAAATCGATTGACTAATTATTTAGAATTTTGCATACAATACGAAGGTTTCGAGTATGTAACTTTCTTAATTCCAGCATTTTTCATATGTTAAAATTTTGAAACGTGTACAGTCTAACTTGTTCGAATAAAAAAAACGAAATTTCATTATGTTTAGATTTACTGATTATTATGTTTAGATTTACTGCAGATTGGGAAATTTTCTGCTGGAATTTTTTTCAATATGGAAAATCCACTACAGTTTTCCAAAAATTAAGAGGCATCGATTTGCTATTTCCAGTCATAATCAACTAAATGTGTCACTCAAAAATATGAAATTAGATTTTCTCTGATATCTCAATATTTATTCATTGTTAAAAAATACGTTGTAGAAAAAAAATTTCAATTTTCCACATATTTGAAGTTAGAGTATAATAATTGGAAGCTTCATCATCAAGCTTTCAGATTTACTAGTTATTTTTCCTTTTACTCGATTTATAATTTTCCTTTTTTTTATGTTTCTGTAATTTATTTTGATTGATTGAAGAATACGTATGACATTTTTTAGAATCTTATAATTTTTCTTCAGCTGTTGAGGTAATATTATTTCGTTTACTGCATTATTTGTCTATTGTGTCTTTTACTTTTCATTTTTTAGAAAATACAAAGTTATAGATAATAAACGCTCACATAGAAAACTTTTTTATTCAAATTGAAAAATATTTTTTCTCTGTATTCGATATTAAGATACATTCTATTACTATTATTTTTTTTTTTTTTTTAAGGATTTGTTGACTTCTATGACAAAAATTTATGAATTTTCCAGTCAAATTTTTCGTATTCGTATTACTAGAGGCTTTTTCAAATCTGCAAGTATTTAATAATAAAATTTGTCACTTTGGGTTATTGAATAATGATATCAACATTAAAAAAAATCGATGATGACACTATTTGACTTTCGTACATTTCACGACTGCGTATTGATCTATTTCTACGATTGGTAAGTTAAGACTAAAAAATTCTTTTTAATTTCTATGTTTATTTCCAAATTTGAAAAAACGTTCCATAAAGTTTTTTTTTTTTATTGGAATTGTTTATTCCTAAATAAAAAGTTTCGAATTTTTCAATTTAGGAATAATGGTATTGCTCATCCATAAATTTGAATCGCGAATTTCACAATTGCATTTTTTGAAATATTTAAACTACAAGTTTATATCCTAAGAAATTTGCTATTGCATTGTTTTGATTTTATGACTTAAAATTCTCAAATTTTCAAAATGCCAGTTATATCATTACAGAACTCGTTTGTGAAATTTTCTTTGAACCTACTAAAAATAAATCCTTGATTGCGAAACTCATCGATAGCAAATTAACCTTCATTGGAAAATTTATCTGCAGATCAATTGATCTGCACTTAAAAAATTGATAATCATCGCAAAATTCTAAAACAATATTTCCTTTGTCTTACTTGAAAAAACTCTAAATAACTAAGTTATAAGTGATTGAAATTAAGATCGCATGAGGAAAATCTCATTAGTCCAACGCATATCATTTCAATCACCAAAACCCACATCAATTTTGGCTTTCCCCACAAAAATCAAAAGAAAAATCGTATCAAATTTCTGTGAGAATTCCAAATTATTCAGTCGCTTAAGTCATGTTGATTCACCTTGCATAAAAAAGAAATAGCGAAGAAAGAACGTGTGAATAACGTAACAAAGGCATTGATGTACAGTGCGTTCAACACTGAAGATGCAAGTCGAGCCGCTTCGCAGCCACTAATTTGATTGACTGCAACGCCGTTTATCGGATAAGTTTCCCAGGGAGAATTTTAATTGATTCGATTATGTCACTTGTTTGGCTTCGCCGCTTAGATATGATTATTTTTTATCTACGTTCGCCAACTTCCTGATACGCTTAGGAAATTTCGAAAATTTAAACTCATGAAATGTACCATGTCACGAAAAAAAGTTTGGCGTTAATGAAAAAAAAATTTTCGTACTTGTATAAAGCATAATAAAAAGCCTTTGGTTTTTTTGCACCATTTTTCGTACATTATAAGAATGCAATTTTACAAATTCAACAACAACATTTTTTCAACAATCGCAGTATATTAGAAAACATCAACAATTTCAATATTCATATTAATGAACTCGAAACTTACAATATCAATGATTGATGCAATTGAAAGTATTCATTCTAACTTTTACAATTAATTCTTGTTTAACACAAAAACATCTACAAGCGCAACGAGAACAATTGTTTTTCAAAGCTCTGGATATACAGTAATTTGTAGAAGTAGGCCAATCATTCAATCAGGGAAAAGCGTATACTGAGAGTGGTAAGTGAAATAAGGAATACGAAAGTCACACGCGAAAACAGCAACAGTTGGTTGCGATGGAATCAGCGGCAATCATAATTAAATCGCGTAATGAGTAAGGACCGTCAAGTAGGAAAGAAAGGGCAGTGCTGTGAAGCATGTATTATCTACACGCACATTGATGAAAAAAGACGGAAATGTCAAATTACAAATCTTTACTTGTAATCTTGTGCAGGAAATGAGAACAGGATTGATTTCAAGACATTGTCTTAATTAAAATATACCAATATCGAATTTATTATAAAACGAATATTTTCGATAAAAGTTGTTCAATCGACATCGTCCATTTTCTGTACTATGATTTGTCAGAACATTGGAATTTCAAAGATCTAAGGTATTTGAAGTTGAGTGAGAAGATATTTTCTGAATTTTTCAAATTCGAGGGCTTATACAAGTTACTTTTGTGCTAGAAGTCGTCAAGCATTAAAAAAGTTATGCAATAACTTTACTCTTCAACATGATTAATATATTCAGGATCGAATTTGAAAACTTGTCGCTTCGAGCAAATTTTGTTTATCCTAAATAAATTTTGTGCCTTTATAAAGTGAAATATTGATACTAATCCTTCAAGAAGCTAACTGGTCAATATGTATTGAATAAAATATAATAAATACTCAATCTGAGATATTGGAAACTAGGTATTTAGAGATACAGTATACACCAAACCAAAAATCACAAATTGTTTGGTATTCAGGATAGTAGTATGCGAATTTTTCTCATATAGCAAAACATCAAGTCAAAATACTATGGTTCTTTAAATTCAGAAAAATACTTAACTTTTTTAATTTTTATATTAGCATAAAAAGTGTGCTTTAATTTTCAAAATCCAATGTACAATTTTTTTTTGAAATCATGATTTTGTAAAATTGATGACTTTTGAGAATATTTTTCATAAAACAAAAAGAATAAATAAGAATATTATTTATAACCTAATACATAAGTATTCATGGATCAAAAAAAAAAAAAACATTTGGAATACATATGAATATTTTGTCTAATACTCATTCAGTAATAAAAGTTAAAAGTTTTCATCGTCATTATTTAAATAAATGTTTTAAAGAAGGATACTTATCAAAAAAAGAAAAAAACGTATAATGATAATTTCAAAAAGTGGATGATGTTATTGATATTGAATAAGAAAATAAGAAAATCCACAACCTTTTAAACAGAGACTGCTAAGCATTATTATCACTCGAATGAAGATAAATTTGAATGAAATTTCGTTCTGAGGAATGTAAATTAGCTAATTGTTGAATCATGAAAAGTACGAACGAAGAATTTCATGTAATCAGTGGTAATTGAATGAAGGAAATTATCGCGATGTGAATTATGGATCATCTTATTTTAAAAGATTGTGATATCCAAATCAATAAATTTTAGAAAGTTATTCATTATATATAAGAAATGTTGAATACTAAAAATGCCACTTCGAATATTTTCAACGTAACTTAATTAATATTCTATAGATGTTCGAAATGTACAAAATTAAAACTATGCACTAAAATTTTATGGTAAGTGGATCTCACTATCATCATGAAATAAAAAGAAGACCGTCTTCCGAATTTTATATTTGTATCTGAAGTGGATGATAAATTATGAACTTTTATTCACCTCAAGTAGAAAAAAAAAATTTTCACAGAAGAAACATGACATATTCCAAGCTCTTAATTTACAGAATAGTAATATTAAAATGTGCAAATATCGAAGTTTGAATACTAAAAAGTTTGACTTTAGAAAATACATAATTCATGAACCCTTTAACTCAAATAGTATTATACAAGAAAATGATAAAATCGATAAAATGGTGACTGTAAAATGATTTGAATCATGTTCATTACTTTTTTCGAATCACTCAAATGTTTACGAAAACTTCAAGTTGTTTCTGTTTTAACCCTGGTAGTTCACAAAAAAATTTTTAAACTTCTCGTGATCATACAGTCTCGAACTAAAACTTAATGATTTTTTGTGACAGACAATTACACTACTTCATTCGGGTTTCAAATTTAACGCAAGAATCATTTCTTACGTTTCGTAAGTGCAATCAAACACTTCAAAAAATCTTGAAACTGCGAGTTCTGTCTTTGACATCAGTAAATATTCTATGTTCAGCTACGAAAAAAAAAATTCGTGAATCCGCATAATGTTGTGCTCTTTCATTTTTATGTATCATGCGTTTTCATAGGTTGAACAAACTTCTAAATAAAAAGAAATTTTTATTCAGCAGTTGTCCAAAGTAATTTCTTATATTTCATATATCCCCATTTCGTGTTTCATTTTTGCATGCGTTTTCATTGTTCTTGCCAGTTTTTGGCAAAAACTGCTCCAAAACATACCCCAGAAACTCTTTTGTATCCTTAATGTTGATTAGAATTTTAAATTTGCTAGCCTAAAAATTTTTTCATCCTGATATAATGCTCACATTGTTCAAATGGAAATACAACAGTGAAAAAATCGTACGAAAGGAGAATAGAGCATGACGTAGTAATTTTTGGTTATTACTTCATTCACAAATAAAAAAAAATCGATACTATGCTATTTCTTTCCAGGAATCCCTAGTGATCATTAACCTAAAATAACCTGAATATAAAATTTTTTATGAATCAATCTCCACAAGATCAATGTTCTTACCAATGAGATATCTGTCGACGTCCCCATAGCATTTTCTTGATATCCACTGCAGTAGACATTTTTTTATATTTATAAATTAATCATATTTTATAATTAGCCACAAATTTATGTTTAAACGTTTACAATAAAAATTGTTGTTTTCATGTAGTTATTGTGGCAAAATCAAGTGTAAAACTAATCAAAATACTTTTACGTATCGTCAAATATCAGTTCACAGTCACCAAGATGTGAAGACGTTGACAGACATTTTATTGGTAGAAACATTAATTTTGTGGAGATTGATCTATGAAAAATGTAATATTTATAATTTTGATTCTTTCTTTTATGTTTCTACCCAAAATAACTGCAAAGAGGACATTGATTTGTTTTTGGAAGATAGTTAGATTTGTAATGACTTTATGTACTATGTGAGTATAAAAATTTAGTTTTATAATTATAATTTTGTTTTTAAGTGAAATGTCTACAAACAGGTCAAAAGCTTGAGAGAAAATAAAAATTAAAAGAGAATAAATAACTGAACTGCTGACTTTTTATTTTATTATTGTACTCCAAATGATAAATTTATTTAACTGATTACAAGTATACAATAAAAAACTGTAATTATTATCTTCAGGTCAACCTAATATTTAAAAAATATTGACAAATATAACTTTCTTGCATGTGGAAAACCTTGAAATTTGAAAATCTAACGGCAAATAATAATTCATAATTCACTTGCAATTTATCGATTATTATATTAACTATGCTCCATGCTGCACTTTTTTTAAAACGATCATCAATACAACTCAGAGTTTGACTTTGGAAAGACGCCGCGACTAAATGTCAAATAAGTACTGTAAATGAAGGTGGACCCAAAGGTCAGAACAAGCTTGCGAAGCCAACGAAATCAAGTCGCCTTTCAGAGTGGTCATGTCCGCGTTTATTTAACTGGGCCAGCTTTGAATTAAAAGGTCTAGGCCATGAGGCGCTCCACGTAATTTCGGAATTAAATCATCAAAATCGGCTGTCGATTGAAAAAGCAATTTGACGGAAATGATGAAGAAAGGGCTACGGGAGGGGGGGGGGGTTAGTGTTTATTTTTAAGGCCAACGATCCAGGGAAATTTTTGGCAATTTGACAATTCACCGCGTGTGGCGCTTGGCGTTTTTGGACGCGGTGAAGAAACAAGAGCGTGAAAATCAAAACATCATTAGCGCTCGAAATTAGCATTATGTAACAGTCATGAATAATGGTTTTGCAAATTACTTGAATTTCAGCAGAATTTGCGATAATCACAGAAAGAAGGTCTATAATTATGAAACAAACGTATTTGATTTTGAGTTTTTAATAAGCTACAAAAATCGTAAATTGCAAGGTCAATGTAAAATTGTTTATTATTTTTTATGTTACTGTACAATATGTAAGAATATATTGTATATGTGTTTTTTGATATTCGATATGATGATGTTATGTATTTTTATATGGATGAAAATATAAAAAGTTGACTGTTGTTTTTGCAATGATCAAAACTACGCTATTTTTCTAATTGTAAGTTTAGTTTGGAGATTCGGAGCCAAGAATTTGAAATTCAAAAACATTTATTTCAATGTGGTGTGATAAATTTCACTAATGAATTTAAAGAGTACGAGATTTCCATAAAGAATCTTCATGATTTGCTAACATTTTTCTTTTTTCTTCAGTGAACAAAAAAAAACACATAAAATTTATATATATAAAAATTTATTTTTCCCATGCATCCACAAAAAAGGCCACTTTTTTTGCATGGAATGTGGGAACAAAATCAACTTTTTGGGGTACTCACGAATGAGCGGGACAAATCATTCTTCCCTAGGGAAATATTAATAAATCACTGATACGAGGTAAGAAAAGAAAAAAAACACA
>JAPYZL010113324.1:0-27880 GCA_030522825.1 Platygaster orseoliae
GTAGTACTTTAGTACTACCTAAACAAGGACAGACTTATGTTTGATTGAGCGCTAGAAAAGGAACGAAGGTAAAAAAGTTATGAAAAGTTACGAACACTGGACAAATCCAGCTGATCAATTCTTGGTACTAGATTATCTTTCTGGAAGTTGAATCAATTTTATTCATAGACATTACAGTATACTGTAATGTATGTATACATGGACTGCTAGTCCTCTTATCTGCCCCAGCAAACGCTCGCGACAAAACATCTTAGTCCGTACGATCAATTTTACGTATGTTTGTGTGTATGTGTAAGGGTGCGTATGAATATGTACATGAATTTATGCATGTATTTTGATCGTACGGACTAAGATGTTTTGCCGTGACAATGCGCCCACTAGCACTCCATGTACTGTAATGTCTATGATTTTATTTCAAAATAAATACGCTGAATTCAAAGATTCAAATAATCGTACTTCCGTCGCTAAAACTCGTTCGTGGGGAGAATCTACAGTATATAAACCGAGAGTTTTTAACATTCACCAGTATTTATTGATCCTGAGTCAATTGAATACTATTGAATTTTGTGTTTTATCCGATTTCTAGTTATTTTCCGAATGGGGATTTGGAAAAAGATGAAGAAAGTTAAAAAATTGTGAGTATATTGAAATAATAAAACTGTTGACAAAAAATATGATTCGCACTCTAAATCGTTATTATTATTATTAAATTTTGAACTGCCATTGTAATTTTGAATTTGAATTTCAAACGAGGAGAAGGTCTGCAGGGGCGTACGCAGAGGGGATTTTGGGGGTTTAATTTATGAAAGTTTTTTAAGTCTTTCAAAAATCGTTCTCAGAAGTAAAAGTTTAATAGAACATTTTAGTTTAAATTTAGGATATTTTCAAACACTTATTTCGATATTTTGAAATATAATTTTTAAGCGAGAATTGAGACAACAAAAATTCATAAAATTTCGTTTGCCAGTGAATTAGCCAATTGCAAATGGCTTCATTTTTGTTTTTTTTTTCATGAAAAAACGACACTTTTTTGCATGCACAGAATCATTTTTTCTGAGTATTAATGGTTTATTCAACATCTACCCATGAAAATTTTTTCTGCGTACGCGCCTGAAAGTCTGCTATTGGTTGTTTCAACTGTAGCGATTCGATAGATCGAATGAACCAATCAACAATCGAATCGATTCCCCAGGTGTGAATGCACGCGCAAATCTGTTAATTGCATACACTGAGAGTGCGAAAAATCTGGATTTGGAGTCTTGTTTTCTCGCTTTCGCGTTGGGGAAAATAAAAGCAGACGGGATTATTTTTATTTGGAATAAGCAGTCGACGATTGCTAGTTTCGGGGCAGGAATAATTAGAGATGTGCCCCGCTTGAAATAGTGCGAGTGCGAGAGTTTTCAAGTGTGTCGCGGATTTGGATATTTGTGTTTGCGGAAATAAAAGAGAAAACATGAACGGGCTTAGTTTTAGCGAGCTGTGTTGCCTGTTTTGCTGCCCGCCGTGCCCGTCGCGCATCGCGGCCAAGCTGGCGTTCCTGCCTCCGGAGCCGACCTACAGTTTCGCCGAGGAGGACAACCCCGGCTCGAAAGTAAGTTTTTCAACATTTTCCACGTCATTTCAAGACTTTCTGGGCATTGCCATTAGTGTTGTTTTGGGCCTTTCCCAGCTGCCTTTTCGAGGTGTCCATCGGAATTCTCGATTCGAGGCGGGAAACTTTGAATTTTTTAGTTTGACGGGGTTTTCATTTGGCCGGAATTTTCAAGAGAAAAAGGAAAATATGTTTTGGGGAATTTATTGATATTGAAAAAATCGAATGTTGTGAAATTTCGTATAAAATACTTTATAACATATTATGTTGTAAAAAATTTTGCGCTGGAAAATATATTTTGCTGAATTTCTTTATAAAAAAAAAAAAATTATATGTGAAATTTTGTATAAAATATTTTATATAAAATTTTGCCCTGGAAAATATGTTTCGGAACAAGAAAATGTAGGAAAATTTTTTGAATTTTCTTCTTCGACAGGATTTTCATTGTGTTGAAATTTTCAAGAGAAAAGGATCTTAGAAATTATGAGATACGATTTTTTGCCAGGAAAAATGTTTTGAAAAATTTGATATAAAATTTTACCCTGGAAAACATGTTTTAGAACAGGAAAATTTTTTGAATTTTCTACTTTGATTGGATTTACATAAGGCAGTTAAATGAACAAAAACAAAAAAAAAATTCTAGAGCTTTTGAAATTTTCGACTCGAAAGTTGTTATATTGCATGAGTTTAATTCATGAGTTTTTTAACCAAAAAAAATATTTTGTTGATTAAAAATATGTACCAACAAATTTTGAAAGCCATGAATCATACTTAAGAATATTAGTGTGATTTTTTTCTAAACAATAACGAGCTTTGAAAATTAAAATAATAATACATTAGCAATAATTTATAAAACATGGAACAACAAATTAAATTATAAAGAAAAATTAACTTGTTAAAAAAAAATAACCTAAGTTGAAAAAAAATGAAAGGTATTAGAAACAATTGAATTCATTTTCAATTACTTTCAAAAAAATTTGAAAATATACATTTTCCTATGAATTTTTTAGTCTAAAATATTTTGTTCATTAAAAGTGTGTACCAACAAATTTTTTAAAGCCATGAATCATATTTCAGAATATAAATGTAATTTTTTTCTTAACAATAATGTGTGGTAAAAATTAAAAAAATAATAAATTAGCATTGAAATTTAAAACAGGGTACAATAAATTAATTAATTATAAATAAAAATTACCATGTAAAAAAAAACAACGAAAATCGAAATAAAAATGAAAGGTATTAAAAACGATTGATTTCATTTTCAATTACTTTCCAAAAAATTTAAAAATATAAATTTTGGAGTAATACATGTATTTTTCATTATATTACAGTCACGATTATTATTATTATATTTTTTATAAATTTTGTAACCAAAAATATTTTGTTCATTATAAAAATGTACCAACGAATTTTTAAAGCCATGAATCCTATTTCAGAGTGTTAATGTAATTTTTTTCTTAACAATAAAATACATTAGCAATAAATTATAGAATATTTAACAATAAATTAAATTATGAAGAAAAATTATCATGTTTAGAAAAACAACTGAAATTGAAAAAAAAGTGGATAGTATTAGAAACTATTGATTTTATTTTCAATTACACAGAGAGAAATGGCATGGTTACAGCAACCATTTATTATGGTTAAATATGGATCGACCAAAGTTTTGGGTACTACAACCAAAGCTTCTGTTATAGCAACTAATGCTCGCTTTTCATGACTGATGCTTTAGTTGCAATAACCAATAATTTGGTTATCATACCTAAAGTTTTGGTTGTACTACCCAAAACTTTAGTAGGCTCATATTTCGCTAAATCAATGGTTGATGTAACCAAAAATTTTCCGTGTACTTTCCGAAAAATTTGAAAATATACATTGTTGAATTGTTATGTGTTTTTTTCATAATATTACATTTATGATTATTATTTCATTTTATCATACATTCTTTAACTAAAAATATTTTGTTTATTATAAATACGTATTAATGAATTTCGAAAGCCATGAATCCCATTTCAGAATATTAATGTAATTTTTTTCTTAACTGTAATTAGCTGTAAAAATTGAAAAAATTGTAAAAAATAAAGAATTGATTTTATTTTTAAGTTTTTTCCAAAAAAAATCGAAATTTAGGGCATGTAAATTGACGAATAAAATTAAAAAATTGTTGTTTGCAAATTGTTGATGTTAATGTAAGTTCCAGATAACGCTATCTGAAAAAGCAGAGTGGCAGTATACAGAGCGGGAAAAGGACTCAATTGAGGGTTTTTACGCTCGAACTTCCCGGGGCAACAAGATCGCATGTTTGTTCGTGCGATGCTCCGCCACAGCCCGTTTTACCATCCTCTTCTCCCACGGAAATGCCGTTGATCTTGGCCAAATGTCCAGCTTCTACCTCGGTTTGGGCTCCAGGATCAACTGCAATATCTTTAGGTACATCAAAATTATTATACGATTATTCATACACAGAAAAAGTAATATGGTTGTCACAACCTTATTTGTAGTTAGTACAACAACATTAAAAGTTATTGCAATTTTTGTGAAGCTTTTAGTGACTTTTAATGTGGTTGCACCAACCACAAGTGAGGTTGTTTACACCATGAAAATAGTTTGGGCAAATGTTACTATTTATGAGGTTGTGACAACCATATTGTTTTTTTCCGTGTAGTCATGCAATTTACTTTATAGATCTATTTTTTAAAAAATTTTCCAATTGCTTCAGAGATTGAAAAAAAAACTTATATAAGAATTCTCAGTATTGAATGTATTGATAAAAGTAAGTTATAAATGATAATTCATTCTTTAGTATTTTATATATTTATATATTGTGTATATATATTTTCAATGAAAAGTAATATCGATTTTATCGTAACAGGATTTTTTAAATTTCCCTTCTCATAAAGTGAATTTTTTTCGTGAAATTTTATTCGATAAAACATTCTTAGTATTTGTTCATTTTAAAGATATTTTCAATTGTTTGAAAAATCTTTCCGTGAAATTTATAATAAACTAATTTGTTATTTTTATCTATTGTTGTTTCTCAGAAATTAAGTCTTATTTTTATTGAATTTCTCAATACATTGAAATCTATAGTGACTTGAGTGAGAAATTGAAACAACTTATGATAAATTAATGCTTTTCTTAGTAATCATTTTAGTGTTCAATTTATTGAAAATTATATTGAAAACTTGTGTAATATGGTCTTTTGAAGTTCTCGTTCATTTTTATAATTACGTTTTCAAAAAATTAATGTTGTTGTATTTCTTAATGTTTTTAAATTACTGTCCTTGTCATCATTTAGGTTTAAAATATTTTACATTGCTTTAATATTCTTTTTGTGTAAATTAATAATTATACATATGTTTTTGGATTGTTATGTGTGTTTTTCATAATATTACAGTTACGTTTATTATTAAATTTTTTCGTAAATTTTGTAACCTAAAATATTTTTTTTATTATAAATATGTAGCAACGAATTTAGAAAGCCATGAATCTTATTTCAGAAAAAAATGTAATTTTTTTCTTAAGAATAATGAGCTTCAAAATTAAAAAATAATACATGAGAAATGAATTTTAAAACATGCTACAATAAATTGAATTATTACCAAAAAAATTAACATGTTGAAAAAAGAACAACTTAAATTGAAAAAAAAAAAAAATGAAAGGTATTAGAAATAGTTAATTCCATTTTCAATTACTTTCCAAAAAATTTGGAAATATACATTTTTGGATTTTTACGTGTTTTTCATAATATTGCAATTACGATAATTATAACATTTTTTCATAAATTTTTGAACAAAAAATATTTTGTGTATTATAAATATGTACCAACGAATTTCAAAAGCCATGAATCCCTTTTTGGAATAATTATTATATTTTTTTATTTAATAATTCTGCGCTTTTAAAGTTAAAAAATAATACATTATCAATGAATTATAAAACATGGAACAATAAATTAAATTATGAAGAAAAATTTACATTTTGCATTAAAAAAACAACTTAAATTGAAAAAAAAAATGGAAGGTATTAGAAACAATTGATTTTATTTTTAATTACTTTCCAAAAAATTTTTAAATATATATTTTTGGATAGTTACGTGTGTTTTTTGTAGTATTACAGTAACGATTATTATTTTATTTTTCATTAAATTTTTGAACCAAAAATATTTTGTTCATTATAAATATGTACCAACAAATTTCGAAAGCCATTAATCCCATTTCAGAATATATTTATTTATTATTTTTCCTAACAATAATGCCCTTTAAAAGTTAAAAAATAATACATTAGCAATAAATTATAAAACATGTAACAATCAATAAAATTATAAAGGAAAATTTACATTTTGCATTAAAAAAACAACTTAAATTGAAAAAAAATGGAAGGTGTTAGAAACAATTGATATTATTTTCAATTACTTCCAAAAAAATTTTTAAATATACATTTTTGGATTGTTACGTGTGGTTTTATAATTTTACAGTAGCTATTATAATTACATTTTTTCATAAATTTTTGAATCAAAAATATTTTGTTAATTATAAATATGTAAAACAAATTTTGAAAAGCCATGAATTCCATTTTAGAATATTAATTTAATTTTTTTCCTAACAATAATGTGCTGTAAAAATTAAAAAAATTATACATTAGCAATGAAATATAAAACATGGAACAATCAATTAAATTATGAAAAAAATTTCATATTTTGCATTAAAAAAACAACTTCAATTGAAAAAAAATGGAACGTATTAGAAATAATTGATTTTATTTTCAACTACTTTCCGAAAAATTTGAAAATATATATTTTCAAATTGTTATGTGTTTTTTTCATAATATTACACTCTAGATAATTATAAAATTTTTTCATAAATTTTTTTAACCAGAAATATTTTGTTTATTATAAATATGTACCCACAAATTTTCAAAGCCATGAATCCCATTTCAGAATAATAATGTAATTTTTTTCTTAACGACAATGTACTGTAAAAATTAAAATAATACATTAGCAATGAATAATAAAACATGAAACAACAAATTAAATTATGAAGAAAAATCACTTTGTTGAATTAAAAAAATCAACTTAAAAAACATGAAAGGTATTAGAAACAATTGATTTCATTTTTGATTACTCTCTAAAAAATTTGAAAATATACATTTTTAGATTGTGTGTGTTTTTCATGATATTACAGTTACGATTATTATTAAATTTTTTCATAAATTTTGTAACCAAAAATATTTTGTTTATTATAAATATTATGTACCATCGAATTTCAAAAGCCATGAATCCCTTTTCGGAATATTTATTATATTTTTCATTTTAAAATTATGCGCTTTAGAAGTTAAAAAGTAATACATTAGCAATGAATTACAAAACATGGAATAAGAAATTATATTATGAAGAAAAATTACCGTGTTGCAAAAAAAAATTCAAAAGTTTTAGAAACAATTGATTTCATTTTCAATTACTTTCCAAAAAATTTGAAAATATACACTTTTGGATTGGTATGTGTGTTTTTCATTACATTACAGTTACAATTATTATTACATCTTTATTATGAATTTTGTAACCAAAAATATTTCGTTTATCATGAATATATGTACCAAGGAATTTCGAAATCCATGAATCCCATTTCAGAATATTAATGTAATTTCTTTCCTGGCAATAATGTGTTGTAAAAATAAAAGAAATAATACATTAGCAATGAATGATGGAACATGGAACAATAAATTAAGTTATGAAGAAAAAATAACATGGTGTTAAAAAAAATCAAAAGTAATAGAAATAACTCATTTCATTTTCAATTACTTTCCAAAAGACTTAAAAATATACATTTTCAGATTGTTATATGTGTTTTTCATAATATTCCAGTTACGATTATTCGGGCTATGGAGTCTCTGGCGGAAAACCTTCGGAAAAAAATTTGTACGCGGACATTGACGCGGCTTGGCACTCGCTAAGGACGCGGTACGGAATTAGCCCTGAAAACATAATTCTCTACGGGCAGAGCATCGGCACCGTGCCCACGGTCGACCTGGCCTCCCGCTACGAGGTCGGCGCCGTTGTTCTACACTCTCCACTTATGTCCGGCATGCGCGTCGCCTTTCCCAACACCAAGAGAACTTGGTTTTTCGACGTCTTCCCTAGGTACCAACAAACACTCATAAATATTCCCTCAAAATCCAAAAATCCCCCCAAAATTTTTAAAACTTCAGTTTAACCCAAGATTACTTCAGATTGAATTAAAAACAAACAAAAAATTTACTAGTTTCATGGAAAATAAATCAAATTTGGCTATATCCCCCCCCCCCCAAAAAAAAAACAAGTTAAAATAAATATAATAATAATAATAATAATACAAATTAAAAAAATAATACTAATAAATAATAATAATAATAAACATTGACGGTATGAGAAATAAAAAAAATTGATGCGACTTGTTAATTTTAGATTTTAAACTACAACATGATTTGGGATTTCAATATTTTCAATTTGATGATTACATTTTATTATGATTTACATTTTTTATTATTATTATTAAATATATCAATAACAATATTTATTATTCTTACTCTGAATATTATTTATTAATCATATTCCATTATTATAATACATAATTAAATATATTTAATAATGAAATTATTATTTTATTATTATTATTGTATTTTTTATTACGATTACATTTTGTAAGGCAAAATTTACCTAATAACTTAGAATTAGAGGGATTCGAATATTATTTTTAGATAGTTTTTTTATGTTTGATGAAACTTATTGTGCTTTGGTAATTGACGTATTGGTTTTTCTGTTTGCAGTATCGATAAAGTGTCAAGAGTGACGTCGCCTGTTCTGGTGATTCACGGTACCGACGACGAGGTCATTAGTTTTAGCCATGGATTAGCAATATATGAGCGATGTCCCCGAGCTGTCGAACCCCTCTGGGTCGAGGTATTTAAAAATTTCAATTTCATTTTAGAGTTTTTGAAGATTTATTTTTATAATTAGTAACTGATATCTGGAATTTTGATTATTTAAAAACTGCAGATTTTTCACGAGGTATTTTTTTTATAATTTGAATATCTAAATTATTATTTCGAGTTACATACATTTTTGAAGGGGGGAAAAGTAAATTATTATTTGTGAATTGAAATTACTTTTTCTAAGTAAAAATTTGTTTTTGAAATTAAAAAATGGTAAAAAGAATAATTTCAGGTGATTTTAGTTTCCTTTTAGAGATTTTAAACATTTATTTTCATAATGAATAACTAATATTTAATATTTTGATATTTTGTAAGCTGCAGATTTTTCAGAGTGTGATATATCAAGGTAAATTCTGCTTGTGAGATTTTGTTTTGTTGTAATTTGAATATCTAAATTATTATTTTTAGTTACATACATTTTTGAAAGGAAGAAAAGCAAACTATTATTTGTGAATTAAAATTACTTTTCATGAGTAAAAATTGTTTTTGAGTTAAAAAAATGGTAAAAAGAATAATTTCATATGATTTCAGTTTCGTTTTCGAGATTCTGAACATTTATTTTCATCATAAATAACTAATATTTATTATTTCGATAATTTAGAAACTGCAGATTTTTCACAGTGTAATATATGAAGATGAATTCTGTTTGTGAGATTTTTTTTGTAATTTGAATATTTAAACCATTATTTCGAGTTTCATACATTTTTGAAGGGAAGAATAGGAAACTCCATTATTTGAAAATTAAAATTGCATTTTAAAAGTAAAAAATGTTTCTAAATTAAAAAAAACTCTTAAGAAAAATAATTTCATATGATTTTCAATTTCCTTTTACAAATTTAGCGTTTTTGGAAATTTATTTACATAATTATTAACTAATATATGATATTTTGAAATTTTGAAAACTGCAGATTTTTCACAGTGTAATATTCTTAAAGTGCATTCTGTTTGCAAGATTTTTTTTTGCAATTTAAATTTTTAAACCATTATTTCGAATTACATACATTTTTGAAGGGGATAATAAGAAACTCTATGTTTGTGAATTAAAATTCTATATATATATATATATATATATATATAATAAAAATTTTATTATTAATAAAAAAAATATATATACAAAAATACAAAAATACAAGATCTTTGTACGACATAAAAAATCTATATGGATATAATTTTCTTAGAAAATTATGAAATTACTGAAAATCGATCAAAATTTGAATTCTAGAAATTTATATAGTAATATATAAAAAAACTCAATATTTTTATAAATTTATAAATAATAAAAAATAGAGCAATAATTTATGAAACATGGAACAATAAATTAAATTATGGAGAAAAATTAACATGTTTAAAAACGACTTCAATTGAAAAAAAAAAGAAAGGTATTAGAAAAAGTTGATTTCGTTTTCAATTACTTTCCAACAAATTTGAAAAAATACATTTTTTTATAAATTTTTTAGTTGAAAATATTTTGTTCATTAAAAATGTATACTAAAAAATTTTGAGAGCCATGAATCACATTTCAGAATATAAATCTAATTTTTTTCAAAAAAATAATGTGTGGTGAAAATTTAAAAAATAATATATTAGTAATGATATTCAAAACAGGGTGCAATAAATTTATTAATTATACAGAAAAATTAACATGGAAAAGAAAACAACGAAAATTGAAATAAAAATGAAAGGTATTAAAAACAATTGATTTCATTTTCAATTACTTACCAAAAAATTTAAAAATATAAATTTTTGGAGTATTACGTGTGTTTTTCACATTATTACAGTCACGATTATTATTACATTTTTTCATAAATTTTGAACCAAAAATATTTTGTTTTTTATAAAAATGTACTTACGAATTTTTAAAGCCATAAATCCTATTTCAGAATATTTATTTAATTTTTTTCTTAACAACAATGTGCTAAAAAAATTAAAAAAAAAATACATTTGCAATAAATTATAGAATATAGAACAATAAATTGAATTATGAAGAAAAGTTAACATTGTGCATTCAAAAAACAACTCGAATTGAAAAAATGAAAGGTATTAAAAACAATTGATTTCATTTTCAATTACACAGAGAGGAATGGTATGGTTACAGCAATCATTGATTTAGTAAAATATGGACCGACCAAAGTTTTGGGTACTACAACCAAAACTTTGGTTATGATAACCAAGGCTCACTTTCTATGACTGATCCTTTAGTTGCAATAACCAGTAATTTGGTTGTATACCCAAAACTTTATTGGGCTCATATTTTACTAAATCAATGGTTGCTGTAAGCAAAAATTTCTCTCCTTGTATTTTCCAAAAAATTTGAAAATATTCATTTTGGATTGTTACGTGTGTTTTTCAAAATATTACGGTTGCGATTATTATTACATTTTTTCATAAATTGTATCCCTGAAAATTGAATGAATGCTAAAAAATACGAGATATATCAGTAATCTATCAATTTTCAAAAATTATGTGGATATAATTTTTTCAAACACTGAAAACTTCCTATAATGTGTGGGAAGTTTTTTTGGTGTATGTAAGCCTCGAATTGCATGAAAAATGTTCACCAGGGTGCCGGGCACAACGACGTGGAGCTCTACAACCAGTACCTGGAGCGACTGAAGCAGTTCGTGAGCGTCGAGCTGGTGAACTGACGGCGACTGAGCCTCTCCCAGGGCCAGGGGGGGCAGCCCGGCGCCGGCACCGGCAGCGCCCGCCTCAACAACAGCAACAGCCAAGGCCACTCGGTATCCAACACATCCAACAACACCATCAGCTCCATCTCCACGAGCTCCCAGACGGAGAAGTTGCTCTAGCAGTCGCCCCCCGCAGGAGACCTAGCCCTCCTGCCGCCCTCCTCCGCCGAACCACCGCCCCCCGAGCCCCCCCGATCCCCCGTCGGGGTAAAAAAACCCCAGGAGAACAGTCTTAACGCCCGGCTCGCCAAGTTGACCTCGAGTCTCAAGGACGTCGAGGCAAGGACAAAGAGCGCTCTTCAAGTCGACGACGTCAAACGGGCAGTGCGCCAAAAACTGTCCCTGCGACGCAACTCGAATCAGCAGAATTGTTCGCTCAAAATCCAGGTAGAGAATAATTGCAATTCTGGGGTCGCTGAGGTTGGGGATAATAAAGCTGGGAAGAAAAAGAAGAAGAAGAAGAAGAAAAAGAATAAGCAGCAGCAGAAGAATTTGGGGGTTGGGGATGGCGACAAGGCGAGTCCGTCCAAGTACTCGCCCTGCGCGAGTCGACTGGCTGCCGGGTCCAAGATTTTGCCGGGCTGCCGGGGTGGGGCAGGGGGGGAGGAGGAGGATATCATCGTCGTGGAAGGAAGCGCCTTGGAGAGTTGCGTCAACTCGCCGGCCAGTGACGCGACGACCTTGAGTTTCTCGCCGACGACGACGACGGGCGGCGTTTTGGTTTCCGAAGGGTTGCGCACTCTTGAGACCAAGTGTTGAGGAGGAGCTTTTTCGTGGAAACTTTTGTACTGTGTGTATTGGGTTTCGAACGTTTGAAATGAATGAAATAAAACGTGTACAAGTTTATGGTTGGGGTATGCTTTTCCTAAAAAGATTAGTTGCAATGGTTTTTTCGGGAAATTCGGACATTGGGAAAAATTTACTTTGGGAAAAGTGTCCCCTAACGAATTTATGATTTTATTCCCTCAAATGCAGCTGAAACTTTTTTTTTATTTCCATTTAGGTTTGTGGTTTATTTCGTTTAATTTTAAGCGTTTGGAATTTGTACATTGTACTCGATTTCGAAGGAGGACGGAGGTTGGATCGTTGTCGAGGGGTTTTGCAATTGCTTTATGTGCCTCAAGCGGTTACCGCTCATTTTTCCGAATCGTTATGACATTTTTATTAAACATTTTTTGATCAAAAACATGTTGTTTATTATAAATATGTACCAACGAATTTTGAAAGCTGTGAATCCTATTTCAGAATATTAATGTGGTTTTTTCTTAACAATAATGTGCTGTAAAAATTCAAAATGTTTGTTTGTTTGTTTGTTTTTTTTTTGTTAGTGATGGGTTTTAGTAGATGTTTTTGGAAAATTAGGTGGCGTTGATGGACTTTTCATGTTTAATAAGCCTTGGAGAAGACCGTGAAAAAATTGGTTGAAAGCTTGGGAGAAAATAAAGGAAAGAATATATTGATGGCTATTTATGGATTTTACGATTGTACAATATTTTCCATTATTGAAAAATTAAAAAATAATACATTAGCAATGAAAAAATATAGAACATGGAATAATAAGCTAAATTATGAAGAAAAATTACAGTGTTCCATTATAAAAACAACTTAAATAAAAAAAATGAAAAGTATTGGAAACAATTTATTTCATTTTTAATCACTTTCCAAAAAATTTGAAAATTTACATTTTTGGATTGTTATGTGTGTTTTTCAGGTAGGAGATGACTTTTCCCAAAAAATCCTGTTTCCAATGAAAAATGTTTTCCAAAATGTTTAATAAAGTACTATTTTATGATAAGTGATAAATAATAAG
Source organism: Platygaster orseoliae (assembly GCA_030522825.1). Lineage (NCBI taxonomy): Eukaryota > Metazoa > Arthropoda > Insecta > Hymenoptera > Platygastridae > Platygaster > Platygaster orseoliae. Next base: position 13,055 of record JAPYZL010113324.1, read on the forward strand.
TAATATAATAATAATATAATGAATTTTTAACAATATTGTGATTTTTCGATTATTAAGAATATTATAAAGTTTGATTACAATTTTAAAGATTCTTCGTAGTTTTTTTTTGTTTTTGTATATTCTAGAGTTCGATCGAAACAAGTTACTAAAATTTAATAATGTAAACAAAAGCTTGCAAATAAGCGATTGGATAGTTTTTTATCGATTTTTTTTTTTGAAAAAATTTAATGTACAAAAAATACTTTTAAAATAAATAAAATGAAAATTAAATAAAAATAATTCTACACAAAAGTATTCTACATATTTTGGGAAAAATTTAGGTTTGGACAAATATACTTTGGAAAAATGCTTCGTTGAAAACGATATTTTTTGGGAAAATTCAAATTTATTTAAAATAAAATTCCGGAATTCAGGAACGATTGAGTTTTGAGATTTTAAGTTTATATTTTTAAAACTGAATCTGATTATAAAACAACACAGCACGCAAATATTTGAGAACTCGATTTTGATTTTTGTAAGTTTTTTATTAATCAACTAATCATATTTTTGACGTTCAACATATTTTTAAAAATTTTCTTTAAATTTTTCCAATTAAAAAAAAACTTTTGAATTTTAAACTTATAATTGTAAATTCGTCAAAAATAAATCGAAACATAAAATATTTATGTTTTTAAAAAATTCTTATTTCGGAAAAATGACTGGTAACGGCCTAAAGTTCCAAACGTTAATAAAATAAAAAATTAATTTCTATGACGTTTGTTAAATTTCAATATTTATGGATTAATATATATTCACTAGGGATGATGGAACAATTTAAAAAATTTCCCATTTATTTTCAAACGTTTGGAACTTTAGAGACACATAACTTTCAAATTATTGGGCACTTTTTAAAATTTCATGACTCTGGATTATTTGTTATTCATTCGTATGGGATTTAGTCATAGTTTTTGTAAAGTTTTGTTAAATTAAATCTGAACTGCGTTAATTTAGCAATGTTAAAAGTTAGATGTCGAACGAGTGTTTTCCCCGGATCATTTTCTTTTGCACCTTTTAAAATTCATGACTTAAAAGCGTTTGTTTCGGCTATTTTAAATTGCACATGTTTTTCGTATCCAACAAAAAAACGGACTTTTTAATTGTATTTGAACGCGCCCGAAAACGGTTTTTTGCACTTGAAAAGAATTGTACGATTTATTTTGTATATTTGTAAAAAATAATCGAATAAAAGAACCTTGATTTAACGCGAGAGAAATAAAATGTCAGGTTCATGAGCTCAATTTGAATTTTTCTTGTTAAAATTTTGCAACTCGTTGAATTGAAAATTCGGATGTGTTAATTTATTAACTCTATTCAGAAAAAAAAAATAGTTTTCCAAATTCGGAAATTGAAATATCTGATTTGGAAATGGATAACCAATTTTTTCCTCTGAAACATTTCATACTTCTGGCACACGAAAAAATGAAGTTGGACATTTTTTTCTGGTAAGATGAAAGTTTTCTAAAAAAATGAAAAAATAGTTACAACAATTATACAAATAAAAAAAAATTCAATACACAAAATAATATTGAATTTAAGTGAAAAAAAAAAAAAAATACGTGTTTTGTTGATTTTCATGCAAAAAATAGTTGTTGTTTCTTTTTGGAAGTTAAAGAATTTTAAAGTGGAAATTCTTGAATTTTGGGGAATAATTACTTCGTTTTCTTTGCACGATTTTCATTTGAGAATTAAATAGTTCAAAATTTTTGAATAAAAAAGAAAAGTCTTTTAGATTTTCCAGTACAAAATTAAATTCATTAAGAATTGCTGTAACCAAGTTTTGCGTTTTTAAAATACTGATTTACAATTAAATTAAAATTTCTGAATCATTCAGCGTTTAAATTTCAATATCAACGAAATCAAAAACATTCCTAAAAAATGTACGATCTATTTTCAGGGAAAAAAAATATCTATTGTATTCAAACAAAAAATTTCGAAAATTTTTATAACCAGTAATCGAAAATTCAAGAAATTTCCAGCGGAAAAATAAAAATCTGGTTCAAAACACTCGAAAGTTTAGATCTCAGAATTTTTTAATTTTAAGCCAGGAATGTATTAAGATTCTTAATTTCAAAAAAGTTTAATATTCGTTAAATAGTTTTAATAGTTTTATAGTTCGATAGTTATTTTTTACATTTATTAAATGAAGTTGAACTTGAGAATTCGGAAATTCGATGATTTTGAAAAAAATTACAATAATTTTTTAAATAAAAAAATAAATGCAAATTAAATCGATCCAAGACACCATAATATGCAAACCATTCAATTTCTATCCTTTTTAAAATTCTGAATTTTCAAGATAGTAAAAAGTATATTATAATTTTTTTTAACATGGTTTTTCTTAAACTGCCACAAACCGTATTCTTCTTATGACGAAAATAATTGAAAATATTGTTTAACATTTATTTAACAGCTGAGAGAAAAATTACAATAATTTCTCAAATTAAATGAATAAAAAGGAAAAATATCCAAGATTAAACAATATACAAGCCATTCCATTTCTATCTTTTTTAAAATTCTGAATTTTCACGATAGTAAAAAGTGTATTATAATTTTTTTTAACGTAGTGTTTTTCAAACTGCGAAAAACCGTATTCTCATGACGAAAATAATTGTAAACGTTGTTAAACATTTATTTAAAAGCTGGGAGAAACATAACAATTGTTTTCTGAATAAATAAATAACAAAAATTCAAATTAAATCGTCCAAGATACCACAATATGCAAAAATTCAATTTCTATCGTTTTTGAAATTCTTAATTTTCAAGATAGTAGGTAAAAAAGTGTATCATAATTTTTTTTAACGTGGTTTTTCCCAACTGCGAAAAACCGTATTCTCAGGACGAAAATAGTTGAAAATGTCGTTACACATTTATTTAATAATTTGTGAGAAAACAGAATGATAACAATAATTTCCTAAATACATAAAAAAAAATACAAATTAAATCGATTTAAGACACCGCAATATGCAAACCATTCAATTTTCTGTTCTGAATTTTCAAAATAGTTGGTAAAGAAAATACTTTTTTTTAACGTGGTTTTTTTGAAACTGCGAAAAACCGTACTCTCAGGACGAAAATAATTGAAAATATTGTTAAACATTTATTTAACAGCTAAGAGAAAAATTACAATAATTTCTTAAATTTAATAAATAAAAAGAAAAAATACAAATTAATTCGATCCAAGACACCACAATGTGCAAACGATTCAATTTCTATCCTTTTTAAAATTCCGAATTTTCAAGATGGTAAAAAAGTGTATTATAATTTTTTTTATTGTGGTTTTTTTCAAACTGCGAAAAACCGTATTCTCAAGAGGAAAATAATTGAAAATGTTCAGAAAATGTCCCCTCAACAACCACCAACGTTAGTGCCAAAAAATACGGGTGGCTGTTCGATGCTCTCACTCAAGTGTCCTCTTCCTTTAGTTGCTCTCAACTAAACTTGCAGTTTGGTAAATTTTCAATCGCAAATTTCCCAACGCAAAATAATAGCCAAACTGAAAATCACTAGTATTATCCATCACTTTTGTATGCATAATGGTAGTCAAGGTTAATTGAAACCAAAAAATTCCCAACCTGAAAAATCGCAACTTACAGCTCTGTGACAAAAATTGGCATCTTAAAAATTTTTGGGTTCGGAATTCTTCCGTGTTTCAAATTTTCTTTGGCATGGGCGCGATTTTCGCGTTTTTTTTCTGTTTTACGCAAAAAACGCGAAAACTGCGAAACATCGTTGTTAAGTAGATTGTCAACGTTTTTATAATTATTATTACCGTAGAGATGGTAAATTATTGTGATTTTGCAAAATTAAGTTTGAGGAAAAAATTTTTCTCATGTCTGCCCTCGAGTATATTTGCTTTTGAGAATTTCCTGTGTAGTTTTTTTCCTTCACTTGGAGTGTCGAAGAATTGTTTTTGCATCCATGGGGTCGTATTTGGATTTGGGGACGAGACAACGCAAACGTTTTCGGAAAATTTATGGAAATCGTGATTTTTTCGATATGCCCCCAGCTCGAAATCAGGCCCCAAAACACTAGAATAAGCACGAACAAAGTTTTTTATACACGTTTCCATTCATTTTTCTACGATTTTGGAAATAAACACTTGGGATCCGTCAAAAATGTTTTTTAGTCAACAGGACAATATACTGCCAAACCTGCTACACTTTTTCTGAAAACAAAAAAAATCACGCGCGCGATTCTTGTTGATATTTTTATATAAATAACGAAAAGCGTGTAAATAATAACTACGTAACCGTGATCGACTCAACATATTCAGAGCCAATGGAGTTTATTGCAGTTTAATAAATGTTGCTAACTCTTCCGCCCCCCCCCCCCTCTCGCCCCCGTTTTTTTTAATTTTTAGAACGTAAGATGAACATTTCCTGGCTCGTATTGCATTTATCGAATTTACAATCAGGAAAATGTCGAGCTACATTTGTTGATATCTTTGTTATTACCAGAGCAGAAAAAATTATTTACGAAAAAAAGGAAAATGGCAGAGAATTGTAACTGGAAAATATGGATAAATTATTCGAGTAAATAATTTTCTATGTTGTGGTTATTACCCACTTTCATTATATTTATGCGATTTGCATTTGTAGGGTTATTGGTTGTTGATAATTTGGTATGGTATCTGTTGTGCATGAATTTTTTGTGCATTGTTGACTTTTTGCATGAATTTATTTTATTTACAGATTTTTTCGCAGCTGTCAATTGTGCAAATTGAAATTATAGTTTGCCTTTACGTACAAAAAAATTGATGAAAAATCTGAATTGCGTCCTCAGTGATTTTGATTTTTATAAAAAATGGCAAAATTCTTCTAGGAATCAGAAACTTCATATAGGAATCACGTTTTTTATAAAGTCGACAGGATCAAATTCTTTTAAAAAATTTTTTTATAAAGTGATCTTATAAAAACCAGTTACACTTTTATTCAAAATCTAATGAAAAATGAAAAATTATTTATTATTTTTATTGTTATTATATTACCCTATACATCATATTACATTGTATTGTATTATATTATATTATATTATTCATTATATATTTAAATATAAAATATTTCTGTGTTTTATTATTATTTTATTATTATTTTTTATCTTAATGTATAAAATATCATATAAAAAATATTAAATATAAAACTCAAATTAAAAAATACAAATGACCTGAAAAATTTGGAGAGACATTTTTTTGGAAAAACTGTTTGAATAGACAAAAATCTTACAAATTTGTATGTCTTGAACTTGTGTACATTTCTTGAATATAAAATGTTTCAATATTTCATTATTATTTAATATCTTAATACATAATCTATAAACTAAAAAATATAAAATTTGAATTAAAAAATACAAATGACCTGAAAAATTTAGAAAGACATTTTTTTTGAAAAACTGTTTGAATAGACAAATTTCTTATAAATTTGTATAATTTAAAATTGTACATATTTCTTAAATATAAAATATAAATCCTAAATTAAAAAATACAAAGACCTGACAAATTTAGGAAGACATTTTTTTGGAAGAAATATTTCAATAGACGAATTTCTTATAAAACGAATTTTTTTTTAAATTTTCATGAAAAAATTATTTTCTAAAAATTTCTACAGGAAATAGAATTTCACGAGAAAAACCCTTTTTTATGAGTTAATTATTAAAAAAAAAATTTTCTTTTAAGAATTTTATAACTTCAATTTTATACAAATTTTTATAATTTTTGTATAAGAATCAAAATCACTAGAGGTAACAGATCAGCAACACAAGCAATTATTGGTATTATCAACAAGTATTTTTGAATAACTTTTTTTATAATTAAGAAAAAATTATGATATAATTAATGTTAATAATTGCATTCTTAAGAATATTTGTCAATTTTCCTAGTAATTGTGATTTTTATAAAAATCTTTATTAAAAAAGTCTGTTTTTTATAAATTGATTTTATAAAAACTTTTTAAAAAAATGTCAGTTTTATAAAACTGTTTTTACGAAAACTATCGATTTTTAAAAAAACAGGTTTATAAAAAGTTTTATTCATATAAAACTTTGATAAAATTGTTTTTAAAGTACGTACCTTTATAAACTTTGTTTTATAAAAATTGAAATTTTTTATAAAACTGTTTTTAAAAAAATTGAAATTTTTTATAAAGTTTTTATTCAATTAATTTATAAAAACGTAGTTTTTTCATAAAGATTTGGCGATTTTGATAAACATCTTTATAAAAAAAGTCTGTTTTTCATAAACTGATTTTAGAAAAACTTCAAAAAAAAATATCAGTTTTGCATAGCTGTTTTTATGAAAAACATCGATTTTTATAAAAACAGTTCTATGAACAATTTTATTTTCATGAAACTGTTATAAAATTGTTCTTACAAAAATCGAAATTTCATATAAAGTTTTTATAAAATCGATTTATAAAAACGGAGTTTTTTATAAAAAATTGTCGATTTTTTATAAAAATCACAGTTTCTAGTGTTTAGATTGTTTATAACAAGTTGATATATTTTTTATAAATGTAAACAAATAAAATATGCACAATGGACCGCGGCGAAAAAATCTGTACGCGCCATAAACTTGTGCACAACGTTAAAAATACACAAACAATATGTACAACAGATACCCTCCCGATACTTTGTGCAATACAAGTGTAAGCTCGTTCCTATGGAATCACAAGTCAAGCAGGAGGCTCGTTTTTCGTCTAATTACATTTCAAGTAAGGATCGTTGTCCTGAAAAGTAATTACTCGACGTGGGAAAATCCTGCTTGTCAATCGAGATGGAATCGCGAGTTTCGTCCCATTAAAAACGGAGCTTTCCCGGATTTCCATTGGCTCTTTGCGTAGCACGATTTCGCGTAACGCGAGAGCTTTCGTATATAATTTGGTCGAGCTCTTTTCGCGAAACAGGAAAAGACGTGCTCAGATATAAATATATATATTCTACTTTGTAAATATATACGAGGTCGTGACCGTTTTTCTCGATGTACTTATGTCGATGTAATATTTAAAAAATGCGACAACTATCATGGAAGAAATTGCGAGTGGAAAATGGCGTTTTAAGGGGGCGGATATTTCGAGAGTCGTAAGCTTTAAGGAAGTATTTGTAAACGATACCTTTTTTTTACGTACCACAACTCGGTACTGCTGTATATTGATGTACATTTCATGCATCAGTTTATGAGTTGAATGAATGGAGAAAGGGCGTCTATCATAGAATTTTGGAAAATACTCGCTGCCACGATGAGGGGGACTTTTATCAAGTGATAAACAAGCTTTTTATGGATGAACGAGAGTGTACACCATGGCGAAAACGGGAGGATTTAAGATAGTTGGAATTAAATTATTGTTAAACTTAAAAAAAAAGATCTCTCGGAGTAAAAGAATTTATTTCATTTTCCTTGTAATTTATTTTTCTTCTAGCTTTCAGCCCCGTAATTGAGTGCTCGTTGGAACGTACAAGTAACAGTACAGTTTTTACCAAGTTTGGTTAAAGTTTGACGTCTTCAACAATTGTTAGATTTTCAATCAAGAATTTCAGTTTTGCTTTCTCATTCATAAAAGTGGTTTTTTGTTATTGAAATATGTTTACGCCAAAGTAAAGTGTTCTTTTTTGAATACGTGTTTGTTGATGAGTATATCGAAGGAATGATTAATTGGGTAGTTTTATTTAAAATCAAGAATTAAAGGCAAGAATGAAAACCATAGGAAAATTGTTGTAGAAAATTATATAACTTCTATGAAACTTGTATGAAAATTCAAATAATTTGCAGGGTAGGAGTCTAACTGGTTTTTTCGTTGATATTTGGTGAATTTTATCAGTTTTTAAGCAAGGAAAAGGCAAAAAAAAAAGGAAAAAGCAGTCGTTCCCGACCATTTTCCCGACCAGACATTTCTCCGAAAATTTTATGCCCGAGCACACTTTCCCCGAATTCATAGAGTAAATTATTAATGCAATATTTTTTGAACGAAAAATTTTTTCCGTACATACAACACAGTTTTTTAAAAAAGTGCAGTTTCTTAACTCAACGAATTAATTTTTTCAATTTCCGTTATAAACGTATTTAATTTTTTCAGACGTCTCATGTATATGTTTTACGAGTCGAAAATCGGAAATCTGGGAATGTTCGGCTGTTTTCGGGTAAATAAAAATTCGGGGAATTTGTATTCGGCGAAATGTACGGGAATCATTTTTTCCTTAGTAAATTGCATACGATTCATAAAACTACGAGTTATTTGGATTCTCTTAGAAATTTCATTTTTCTATGGAAGTTGTATGAAATTTCGATTTACTAGGAAAATGATGCAATGTGAAAATTCTCGGCTTGAAAATTTTGTACCCATTTTTTCACAATATATCACAATTTTTTTCACAATATGTCACAATTTTTTTCGAAATTCACAAAAAAAAATTTTTTTTTCACAGTTCACAATCCATAATTCAGAAATTTCGTAAAATTTTTAACATTCCAAAAAAAATGACGTCTATACATTTTCCAATTATAAATAAGAATTTGATCAAAATTTGTCTATAAAAATGAGGTTACTCCAAAATTGATAGCGAAATCGAAAATCACGAGTTCTTGAAAAAAACTTCAGCAGAAAATGGAAAATATTTGTATTTTCAACCTGATTTCTGTATTATTAACGAAAGTAAAGAGAAATCAGTGAAACCAACGAAATTTATATATTTATTAACATTTATTTTTGAATTTTGTAATTACAGAAAATTCCTTTTGCTTGTGTGTGATATTCACTACTAAGAAAAATGAGTGATAAATTATGTTGATAATTGCATTTTTCATATAAATTTCAGTTTTCTATAAAAGTTTTATCAAATTTCTATGACTGTGACTGTACTAGAAAATTCATGCAATATGAAAATTTTCGGCTTAAAAATTTTATACAAATGTTTTTTTTTTACGCTTATAATTATTCAGCAGTGCTTAATAAAATGTTAAAAATCCATAATTTAGAAATTTCGTAGAATTTCGAACATTTGAGAGAAAATGACTGAAGTCAATAAATTTTCCATTTCGAAATAAGAACTTCAACAAAATTTTTCTGCAAAAGCGACGTTACTCCAAGCTTGACACGGAAATCGAAAATCATGAATTCTTGAAAAAACTTGATTTTCAGCCAAAAATATAAAATATTTGTATTTTAAAACTAGTTTCTGTATTATTTACAAAATTAAAGTGAAATCAGTGAAACCATCGAGTGAAATTTCACTCGAATAGAGTGAGAATCCTGCAAGTCAAACTCGAGTGAAATTTCAATCGTTTCAGAGTCATAATTCACTCAAAAATATGGAGTTAATCACTCAATTTTTCCGAGTGAAGTATGATTCAAAAACAATTGAAATTTCACTCAAATAGAGTAAAATTTCCACTCAAGTTTGATTTGCAGGATTTTCACTGTATTCGAGTGAAACTTCACTCGAAGGAATATAGAGAGTTAGAGAGTACTTACATTTCTTTTCGTATTCTGTAATTTCAGAAAGTTCCTTTTGCTTGCGTGCGATTCACTACTAAAATAAATGAGTCATCAATTATCTTGATATTCAGATAACATTGCATTTCTCAATAAATTGGGCGTGTTATATTTTGTGTCGTTTTTTAATTTTCTCTTTTTTAAACAAAAACTCTTTATAATCGTTTCATAATGTTATATAGTAATACAGTTAATAAATTATCAATGTTTTTACATAAAGAAGAAGAATGAAAAAACATATTCCTCCCGTTTTTGCCAGGGCCGTTTTATTATTTGAAATTGAAATATCCCAACCTCGAAACCTGTCGTGCAATGGAAAAACTACGTCAAGTTCATTTTTTCGAATTGCAAAATTGGGTTGAAAAATGTCTGTCCGTCCAATTCTCAAGAGCGGATTTTTGAAATTTTGATTAAAACGCGATTGGCCTGGTTTTTCGGTTGCGACGCAGAAATCGTAGACTGGAAATTCAACGGGCGCTCAAGTGACATTGAAATTTCCTTGGCGTTTAACACCTTTTGAATTTTCCGCGCCCTCATGCGTGAACAATGTGTAGTTTCGTCTTTTTTTACCCCGTTTTTGTATGATGTGCGCTGGACGTAATGATAAATAAATAATTGATGGGTTCAACTCGCGGCAAAAGTACAAAAATAAGAGAAAAGAAAACAAAATCGGCACTCGTTGATCCTTCTCGAGCTCGTTTTCCAAGATGTGGATTTTTCGATTTAGTTTCCGAGTTGCACCGTGGAAAGTTGTTTACTTTTTCAAGTTATCTGAATAGCACTACAATAAAAATTTGTATCTACAAACCATTTTGTAGTTGTTTTATTTCATAGGTGCATGAAATCTTGAATTCAAGTTATTTTTAGAAAATTCGTCAGCCAGAAGTAGCTTTGACATCACAATCGATTTTGTTAATTGAATAACGGAAGTCGATAATGATTACACCAATAGTTTTCGAACAACATAAAAAATAATCTGGCTATTGTCAGGCTCATTTTTCTGCTTCTCCTCGCCACGTCAACGTCGTCTTTGTTTTATCCAGAGTTTTTGTTTGAAAAAAAAGAGAGTTCAGGAAAAATGTTGAATTCAATCACCAGCAAACAGTGTCCGAGTCTGTCGTGGCCATTCGCGTTTTGGTCAAGAAAACCGACTTACAATTTTATCCAGGATAAAGAGACTTTGAAAGTGAGTTTTTTCTTGTGATAAAAATGGTTGCATATGGGAAGCATTTTTGATAACTTTACGTAGTTACGTTCGTTTCACGATCATGAGTTGAAGAATAAAAGGTAAGTGACAAAGAATAAAGATTTAAAAATAATGTTTGTTTGAAGATAAAAGTGGAATTGTTGGCTGAAGCCAAGTGGCGGTTTTCGGATCAACAAAAGGACTTAATTGAAGGCTTTTACGCCTACAATGCCCTGGGCGATCGAATCGCGTGCATGTTTTTCAAACGCTCGGAAAATGCTCGCTTCACGATCCTCTTCTCCCACGGCAACGACGTCGACCTTGGAAAAATGTCGAGCTTCTTCATGGCACTCGGATCCAGGATCAACTGCAACATCTGCAGGTACTCTCAAAAACATATTTTATTCAACGTCGTGTCGAAAAGGACACTTTTCCAGGCAGGCCTCGTAGATTAAAACCCAGAAGTTGGGCTCTGACGTGTACGTGTACGTAAGCGTCTTTGTAAGTGTGCGTTGCGTCGGCGTGTGACACGTAGACGCTTACGCACACGTTAAAGCCCAACTTCTGGGTTTCTGGCATTTCCACACATTGTTGTATAAAATACAATCCTTGACCAGTGCGGAACAATTTTTTCAACGAATCTGATTGCAACGCTTCCGAGTTCTTTGGAAAATCCGGGAAATCTTTGAAAAACTCAGGAATACAGAAAAATCTATTAATTCTGGAAACTCTTTAAGGGGCCCTTCACATATTACGTAACGCCCTGAGGGGGGCCGGGGTCGAACGGTTTGTTACGAAGTGTTACGAGGGGGGAGGGGAGGGGGGTACATTGACTGCGTTACGTAACGTCGAACAGATACTAAAATAACTACTAATAGTAAAAATTTGTTACGTTATAGGGGAGAGGGGGGGGGGTATTGAGGTTTGTTACGTTGTGATACGACCAGGGGGGAAGGGGTCAAAAAAGGTCGAAAAATGCGTTACGTAATATGTGAACGGCCCCTAACTATAGAAATTTTAGAGCTTATAATAATTCTAAGCTTTTCAAATTTTAAGAAATTCGTCTAACTTTCTTAAACAAAGTGTAAAACTTGACGTCAGAAGAATCTACAAATCGGGATAGTTTTCTTTGAATTTGTTAATGTTGAATTAATTGCTTACAGACATTCTTTGAAATCCAAAAATTTGGAGGAATTTTTCATACCTATCATTAGGCAACTATTATTGAAAATCATAAATAGGCAATTAAGTGACTCAGAATCTATTGAAGCATTTATCGGTGATCATTAACAAAAGTTCATTCAATCTTGATCCTAAAATTTTTCTTTATAGTATCGAATTTTTTTTCCATGCTTTTGGCGTTTCTTGTTTTGAAATATTGAGAGGATAGTCAGGGCCGTAGAGAGGATTTTCGGGCCCAGGGGGAAGAATCTTACGGGCCCCTTGCCGAAAAAAATTGGTGACCTTTTTTTTTAACTGGTTACCTTTTTTTTGTATCATCACCAGAGAATAAACTAGTGACAACTCGGTTCAAATTGAATTTTCACAAATTTTTCGAAATTTCCTAAAACGGCACAAATGACCGGGCCCCTCAAAAACGCCGGGCCCGGGGTAAAATATCCCGTTACCCCCCCCCCCCTGTCGCCAGGGTTGAGGATAGTAATAAATATGGGAAATACTTGAAGTAAATACCGGAATAGTTTTATTCATGTTATAACTCCAATAGCCAAATACAAAAGCATTTTTTCCCAAATAACTCGAATCAATAAAATAAGTAGAATATTTCAGAATGTAGAGTAACTATAAGTTCATGAATAAAAAAACTGCTCTTTTATTCAAAGTGATATAATTGAAACTTTGCTTTTACAACCTTTCTTGTCTCCTACGGATAAACAAATGGTAATCATTCATAATTTGCGTTTCTTTATTGTGTATACTTGAGAAATTCAGTCCGAAAACAAGTTAAACTGCTAATTTTACATAATTATCTTTTCTTCCGATTCGTGAAATTTGATTTTGAAGAAACTTATGTATTTGAAAAATATGAATTTTATATCAAAAACTGGATCACTAGATATTATTTTACACATTTATGTATGTATTTAAATCTCAGACTCTGACTTTTTCAAATTTCTACGTATCGTATTTTAACCTGTACAAGAACACATGTATCGTCAGATTAATTTTTTATTGATTCCCAAAAACAAGAATATTAAAAAATCACCATCTCAGGATCAAAATTTTTAAATCTACAAATTTGGATTATATACGTTAAAAATGGATACATTCATAATTGAAGTAAAATAATGACATTGAAATTTAGTAACATGGTAGTCATCCTTTTCATCTGAATCTTCATCTTCATAATATTCACTTTCTTCAGTAGTTTGGGCTTGGGAATCGCCTTCTTCATTTGCGCCTTCACTGGATTTTTGACTCTGGATTTCATAATTCTTCTTTTCAGTAACACGTTTCGCTGGCGTTGATGTACTTGAAGACGTATTACTTGCTGGTTTTGGTTCATCGTCTCCGTCTTCATCATACACATAACATTCAATGATTTTTTGAATAGTAGTGCTTAAGGGTTCGGCTGGTACTGAAGTATTCGAAGAGTTCTTATTTGTTTGTTTTGGTTCGTCATAAATGTAATCGTCCTTAGTAGTAGCGTTGTTACTTGGCGTTGTTACATCATCATAGTAGTAATCGTCTGGTTGTTTCGTAGTTGGTTTCTGCGTGGTCGTGATCGTTGTACTTTGAATATTATTACCATTAATTCCATTAATTACAATCTGTGCAAATTGGTAAATAATGTGAGGTGTGGTGGTTCGTGGTATCGGGTTTCCATATTCATCAAAATCGTCAGCATTATTATTTTGGTTATTAGGGTTATTATTATTGCCATATTCATCACCACCATAGACAGGATCATGTTTTCCATTGTCTTTTGAAGTATCGACAATTGTTTGCGTTTGTCGGATTACATCATCTTCTATAACTTCCTTGGCGACATGATGCTTTGTTGGGCGAGTCGTGTGATCGTGAGTTGTCTCTTTTTTGGTTTTGTTTTTTTCGGTCTGTTTTTAGTTGTGTTTTTTACTTTATTAGTAGAGGTTACTGTCGTTTTAGTTGTTTTCCTCTTTTTGATAGGTTTCGTGGTAGCTTCCACTACTGGTCCTTTCGTGCGAGTGCTGCGACGGTGAGATGGTTTAGTTTTCGTTTTACTCGTTATCTTATTAGTTACCGGTACTCTTTTTGTAGTAGTTCTTGTTTTTCTAATCCTCTCAGTAGTAGTTTTTTTATTCGTTCTTGTTCTTTTGATCGGTTCCGTAGTTTTCGGTTTTTGTTGGGGTTTCGTAGCCCGACGTCTCGGAGGAGTTTTTACGCTTCCTGGATTAGATCCAGGTTGTGCACGATTTCGAGTAGTTTTTTTAATTTGTTTCGATTCCCAGGGTTTTTCATTGAATGTATCTTGGTAAATACTTTCTCGCTTGGACCTGCTTAATTTCACTGATGCTTCACTTGCGTGGGATTCATCGCTATTATTGATTATATTGGCATTCGTTTCTACCGTGGCGTTCTTGTGATGAATTAGCTGGTGCTCGGTACTATTTTGTATGTAGAGTCCATCCACTGATTCAAGACTTAGGACCGTTACAGCGATTCCAATGCACACTGCAATGAAAAAATTACGTTTAGTTCCACGAATTTGCATTTGAGATCTCTTCAAATGGCACGCAAAAATCAATACACGTATTAGCGAAAATTCCCAATTAGGTACCTTTTTTCGTGGATGCTCACATATTCAGTGTTTCATGGACATTTTGAAATAAATAATTAAAAGAAACAACAAGCTTGTTTAAGAGAGCAAATAGACGATATTTCTTCATCAAATTGAAAAATCGTTGATTAGAATAACTTACGAGTAATGTGGTGCACTTCATCCTGACGGCAGATGGTTGGATTAAGTCTTTTTCAGTTGTTGAACGATCACGAAGAACTACTAAAGAAAACCGAATTTCAGCAGTTTTTACAGGGTGCGCCACCAAAATCCGGACAAAAAACCATTCAATATTCCCGCGATAATATGCTTCAGAAAGATATCGCTTTCAGTGTCTGAATACC